>BGNK01002094.1:0-24483 GCA_003297005.1 Symbiodinium sp. clade A Y106
TTATGCCGTACTGTCACTTTTGGCGCTATCGGAGCTGCCGTGGTAACTCCGAGCTCACGGCTAGTCATTTCTCTTCCCTTGTACATCGCGCTCCCTTCCTGGAGAGCCTTTCTCACTGCTCTCTGGTAAGAAAGTTTTCCTTTACCCTTACATGAAGGCTGTGGTTTAATGATTGAGTCACTAGGCTGTTTCGCCGAACCCATATTGAATTCGACTCCTGTCGGCTTCGCAAACCGACANGCTCCCTCCCGGACTTGGGACCGGGACTGCTCAGGCGCTGACAAATGCCATGGCAAGTAAGGAAAAGGCTGCTGTACTAGCCTGACCTTACCTGAGCCGAGAGGCTTAGCAGCAGCAGCAACAGCAACAGCAACAACAACCACAACGACAGCGACAGCGACAGCAACAGCAACAGCAACCGCAACCGCAACCGCAACGGCAACGGCAACGGCAAAAGCAACAGCAACAGCAACAGCAGCAGCAACAGCAACTTTTTTTCGGGGGCGGCTTTTTCGTGCTTCACAGGTTTAGGGCTAGTCGGCAGTCGAAGATTAATTCTCATTTGGACACCTCGAACTGCCAAAGGCTTGCGCCACCTCCGGCCCTTCTCGAGAGGATAACACAGGGTAACTCTAGTCGAGGATAACTCGCACTCCGGGCGAGCCATACGGGTGGCAACCTCGCTGCAATAGTGGGCGTGTAGGTGCCGGCGTTGAGGATAAACGTAGAACGGCTTTTGGAGGGTAAAACCTCAGCCAGTGGCTACCTGAAACAGGGAGCCCCGCCGTTCCTTCAGTGTCCCGAAAGGGCCGGCCTTCCTGGGTGTGCGACATTGCACAGGAGGAAGCGCAAAGTGTCTTTGCTGGTCTTAGTGGTGAGGAGGGGCTTTTTGAAGGTCTTCTAGGAGTCCTCTGTTACGGTTCCTGCGTTCAGGCAGGGTTGTTTCGGAACGTCCCTACCCGTCGCCCCGCTTGGGTTCAAGCATACACCACGCAACTTCTGCTTGCTTTCTAGGCTAACACGCTGCTTTGAGCTGTCACGACCACTTTTTCAGCAGCTTTAGCTTACTCACACGGTAGCCGCAGGCTCACGAGTGCTCAAGCTTTCGCGCCCCCTTTTTCTCTCCGTAGACCTCACAGGCACCATGGCAGATCAATCCAAGGTGCTCGAGAGATTATGGCCTCGCAGCTCACAGCAGTGGCTGCTGGCTTGGAGGCTTAGAGAGTGCAATTGGAGGCTTAGAGAGTGCAAGGGGCGGCCCAAACGGCCGCGAATGCCGAGACAGCCGACAAGCTCGTTGAGATGCAAAAAGCATCTCACAGCACGATGCGTTGCTCACAGGGGATGGGCCTTCGGTGCTTTCCACGGCTGCACCAGTGGCCCGCCCACAGGACTGGGAGATCCGCATCCCACAGGGAGACGCCAACTCCTCACAGCGGTGTCCAGAGAGGAGTGCGGCAATGATCACGGAGGCCTTGTCAAAGGTGGGCCCCGCGCTCCAACCACGCGGTGAAGATCAACACGCTCGAGCACGAGGTTCGCATGCTTAAGATCCGCACAGCCTGGACGGAGAAGGACCTGATGTACTCACAGATCGAGGCGGCCAGGAGAACCCTGGTGGTTAGAAATTTCCCAGAGTGGGCAACAGCCGCCGACCGTGAGCTCACCGTGGCCGAGGCGCTACCTAGGCTACCTGGAGTGGGACCTCACAACAACCACCATGGAAGGCACAGATGGCAAGAAGTTCCTGGCCCCCATCTCAATCCTCAGAGTCCCGACCTACGCCGCCAGAAAGTCATGGACGCATGCTCGAGAGCAGTGGTCCGCTACTGGCACGAGGTGAAGGACGAGGCCGGACAAGAGAAGGACCAGGACGCCGCCGACGAGGAGGAGAAGAAGACCGAGGCGAAGTCCAAGGCACGGGTTTATGAACGCCTATCGGCGCCTCCTTGCCCGCTTCAAGAAGGAGTCCTTGGTGCCAAGGTGGAAAACTCTCATCTTGGAGGACAAGGAAGGCGCATGGTTGTTTACAGTCGCAAGACCAACAGCCTCACAGGCACCACAGGCACCGTGGCTGACTGGAAGTGCGAGGTCCAGCTGCCGGCGGAGCACAAGGACCGCATCCTGGAGTGCTGGCGAGAGGTCTGGTACGATCAGCTCAAGCAGCAGATCTCACGGAAGGAGGTTGAGAAGGAGGCCTTTTCTTCTGCCTCACAGAAGAATATCCAGGACTATGTGGCCACTGCACGCCTGAACCGGTTCCTCACCAAGGCCGTGCTGAGCTAAGAGAGTGGGATCGAGAACAAGGTGGCCCGCTTCAAGAAGGATGTCAAGAAGCTAGTTGAGTTCTTGAGAAGCAAGGGATTGAAGATCAAGGTCGAAGGACCAATGGATGAAGCAGAAGGCTCAATGAGTTTCTTGAAGAGAAACTTCAGGTCGACCAATGAGGGCGACGTTGAGATTGCAATGAACACAAAGTACGTCGAAGGTCTATTGGAAGTGTTGAAGCTTGAAGGAGCATATCCGAAGAGATTGCCGTGTCAGGCCGTGTCCATCAGACAACGGAAGATCGCTTCAAGCGAAGAAAGGAGGATTGGATCCGTTAAGCGCGGAGGACCACGCACGTTTCGCAAAGGCGTTGGGATACTGTTGTACTTAGCACGAGAACGACCGGACATCATGTACGTGTTGACGAAGCTTCGACAAAGCTAGCATCGCCAGTGGAAGCTGATTTAGAACTCCTAAGGTACACAGCAAAGTACTTGAAAGGAAGCCCTGATTTAGCTCTTGTGCACAAAAGAAGTTATCCAGGAAAAGTTTCTTGGAGATTCGGAACAGGAATGAAAGTGGAAAGGAAGTGAGAGATGTGTACAAGGAACAAATTCTGTTGGAAGTGGTAACAGATTCAGATTGGGCAGCAGATCGGGAAACGCGGCAGAGCGTGTCATGCGGTGCGATAATGGTCAGCGGTAATTTGGTTCATTTTCAGAGTAAAAGGCAGAAAAGCGTGCTCTAAGCTCGTGCGAAGCTGAAACAATTGCTGCAACGTCAATCCTATCCGAAGCAGTGTTCTTGAATTAGATTGCTGGAAAGAATCTTAGGTGTAGAGCCAAAGTTGGTGATGTATTCGGATTCAATCAGTTCGAGACAGCTGATTGCGCCGAAAGGACTCGGGAAAGCCCGACACTTAGACGTTGATCTATTGTGGATTCAAAGGATCAATTGTTTGGTGATCAAAGCCATCAAAGGCAAAGACGATCCAGCTGATCTAGGTACTAAGTCCCTAAGAACGAGCGAAAGAAAAGGAAGGTTCGACGAAGCCAAAGTTTCAAGGATTATTCAAGCAGCGTCAACAGCGATTCTGATATCACTAGGTGAGGCAAAGAAGAAGAGGAAAGCCAAGAACCGATGCAGAGTGGAAGCATTGCATTGTTGTGCATGCTGAGCACGTTGTGTGTCATGTGCATAACTGCAGCCGTTTTCCAGATCAAGCTTCTGAAGGGAAGCTGCAAGAAGGTAGAAAGAAAGAAAAGAGAAGACAAAGGAGAAAGGGGCACTATGGCTTCAGATGATGCTATCAAGAAGTTGATTGGGAAGAGTAAGAGCATCGAAGCAGTTACGTTTCTGGAGAAAGAACTGAAGAAAGATGTGACAGCGAGGTTGGACGAGCAGGTCTATCGCCGAGAACGTAGCTAACTTGAGCTTGCAGCGAGAAGACCGCGAGACACCCCCGGCAAGCCCAAAGGGGAGAGAAGAAGAAGAAAAAGAAGAAAAGAAAAGTCCGAGTGAAGAAGCTGCGAGCGACCTGCCTATGACGGAGGATGAGAAGAAGAAGAGCGACGAAAAGTCGGATGAAGAAGGAAAGAAGGAAAAGAAGATAAGAAGGAGGAAGAAGGCAAAACAGCTGAAGAGCTGGGCCAAGCAAAAGTGATGAAGGCGAAAGTAGACGAGCTGGCAAAAAGGAAGAAGGCGGCGAAGGACCGCAGAGAAAAGGTTGTTGCAATGGCAGTTGAGATTGCGTTTAAGGATGATGACAAGGAGAAGGAGGAAAAGTCCGACGGAGAAGGATGCAGAGGTCAGTGAAAGCGAAGAGAAGGAGGAAGATGAAGAGGTTAAGCCAAGCAAGGAAGAGAAGAAAAGGTCGGCCAAGGAAGAGAAGAAGAGGTCAACCAAGGAAGAGAAGAAGAGGTCCAAAGACGAAGAACCTCCGTTGCGAGAGGTGATGGAAGACTACGGCAGTGACCCAGCGAAGATCGACTTGTGGAGCGTATTCACCCATGGAGGTGAGCCGCGGCAGAAAGATTTTGCATCGCAGGTGATGGAACGGGAATATGTGCGATGCAGAGAGATGTTGATGAGGCCGCTGAAGTCTGTGCCGCAAGGATATGGCAAACGCATCCAAGATTTGAAGATTCAAGTCAATGAGCACATTGCAGAATGCATTGACTCCTTAAGCGTCATGGAGGAGGACCTAGGCAATGCTTCAAGCGAGGTAAGGAAGAAGAAAACCGAGATAAAGGCGTTGGAAGCAAAGCACAAAGAAGAGCTAGAGATGAAAAGAGCTGAACTGAAATTGTTGGTCAAAGAAGAGGAAGCAGCTGAAAAGCATCGTGATGATGTCGTGAAGAGCAAGGAAGCTGCGGGATTCTTCAATGAGATCCTCGACACTTGCGAATGCGTAATGAAAGAAGTTGTTTCTGAAATGGATGAATTTGCGTACCTGTTCCAGGAGCAGGACAGCGAGGCCGAGACGAGGCGAAAGACCTTGTCTGCGAAATTTAAACGAGTAAAAGAGAGAAAAGAAGGCATGAGTGGCAGTGAGGCAGCACCGACTCCCGCGCCAAAACCAAAAGCAATGCCGAGGGATATCAAGTTGAAGCATGAAGAAGAGAAGAAGAGAAAAGAAAAGGAAGAAAAAGAGAAGAATCAAATGAAGAGAAGATGAAGACTTTGCGAGATAAGCTTGAAAAGGCTAAAAGCATCGGAAGCCAAAAGCCAAGCGAGCCGGCCGAAGGGCTTTGCTGTAAGAAGCGATTTAAGGATGTGCGCCCTCGGTGGCTTACTGATGAAGAGCCATCGAAAAAGTACCAGAAAGCAAGCTGGTTTTGGTGCGGAAAGTCCGGCCATCGAGCCGCAAATTGCAACGATATGTGGGATCGGGTGAAGCAGATTGGAGCAGCGGTTCCACCGCCCGACGACGTAATCCACTACATAGGGCAGATTTTCTGCGAAAGTTGCTTTAGGTACTACAAGGACCAAGGTGAAGGCGCTGGAGCGGAGACGGAGATTCCCAGGATGATCGAACCATACCATCGAGCGCTGTTGGAACCTAAAGTACATGGATCCTGACAGCGACCCAAGCTATGCAAAGGAAAAGATCAGAGAGCACAAGGAAGCAAAAGAAGCAGAGTTTCAGAAAGAGAAAGAAAGAGAAGCCGCCAGAGCGCGGAATCCGGCGTGGGGAAAGGAAGAAATGAAGCCGAAGATTAAAATGCACGAGGTGAAGGCCTCGGATGAAGGAAAGGAAAGGAAAGAGAAAGACAAGAAAGAAGCGGCAGGAAGCTCAAAAGACAAGCCGAAGGAAAACAAGGAGAAAAAGGACGAAAGGAAAAGAACAAGAAAAAGAGGCGAGCTGATGATAGCTCAGAGATCGAAGCAGCAGCCGCTAAGAAGCGGAAGGATGAAAAGCAAAAGAAAGATGGAAGCAGTGATCTGGAGTGAGCCATGAGGGCGAAGATCACGAAACTCCATGAAAGCAGGAGTATAAACAAGGCTTGTGAAAAGACTCCGTTCCCAGGGGTATAAACAAGGGGTTTGCTTTCAGTTTCACATGCGCGAGAAAAGTGCGAGAAAGGTTTGGGTTTAAACGTACCCAAGGACAAGGCCTTAAGCTTGTGAGAAGGCTGAGTGAGGAAGCGGAAAACCACCGCAAAGCAAAGTTTCTTTTGTGCTGAAGAGGACGCCACGTAAAGGCTCCTGAAGCATACGACAAAGCACTACGATGTGTTTCAAGTCAGATAGCCAAAAGGCTGGAGTCGTTTCAACGACAACCACAACGACTACTGCGACTTCCGCGAACAAGTGAGCGTCCAAGCGTGTAGCTTTGGAAGCCGTAAAGCCTGTAGTTGAGCGTTTCACGAACAATTTTCCGTGACAGGACTTGAAGTCAACTGCATCCACGACAACCAGAGAAAGGAAGATCAAGCCAAAGTCAAGATTGCTCAAAGGAGCACGCGAGAAATGAAAACTGCTCGAAGGAGCATGTGAGAAAGGAGTGGAATGTCGTGGAATGTTTGAAGATCGAGTCAAGTGGCAAAGCGCAACTTGAATCGATGAGGGCATAACAAACATTTCAATTTACTGTGTGTGCCCATGTAAAGCGTTTCACTGTGTATTCTCCGTAGGTCGTACCACGGCTCAAGACAGGAGTCTTAGCGGGAAAATCCAAGTGCGCCCGTGCCGTGTGTTTAAGAAGGTGAGTTGGTAAGAGAGTTTAAACTTTCAAAGACGGTGGTCAACCTGAGGAAGAAAACCTGGAATCCACGGATCCAAACCATGAGATCCATGTTGCTGCTAGGGAGCGCGCCATGAAATCCCTCATGAACCTCGTCGACGGAATTATTGAGATCAATGATCGCGTACTAACGTTTTGCGTAGTGTGCGGGGACCCAACACACACTTTGGCCGAGGGCACATTCGACGAAGGAATGGTAGCAGCAGTCAATCGTGGTGTGGAAATCATGCACGAAGCTATGTGCAGGTATCCGAAACATCGAAGACCTCGTGATATGTCTACCTCTTCGGATCCCCCTCGGCAATCCAGGGAGAACACTGGCTCCATGGACGTTGATGGAGCCGAAAGTGCAGCTTCTTTTGGCAGGCGACCCAAAGCCAAAGCACGACCTCGCCGTGGCGAAACTATCGCAAGCGACTTGATCCTCATCCGGTATGACACTCAGCACATTTGCTGGCATGAGGTCAAAAACCGCCGCGGGGCTTTCCTCATTTGCGGCGTGGACGTTGCCGAAGTTGGTCCAGACAACAATGACAAAGTGATTGAGCTGATCGAAAACATGTCTGATCACAGAGACTGTGCCTTCCGCAACGTGGAGATCAACCAACATATGCTCCGGACCCACGTTCGGGGCACTACGTGAACGAAGGATACCAAAGCATTGCCGACGGTGTTCGCGGAGGAATCTTGGACCTCATGCCAATCAAGGGTACCAAATTCTTTCATGGGGAATGGGAACATGTCAACACCTGCATCCCTGAACGCATGTTATGGTGCTATGAACCACGCCAAGTGGGCGCTGTCATGTATCCAGTCCGACCTGCGGCGTTGCCTTGCGCGGGCCCCAGGGACGACATACCTTGACAAGCACAACGCCGTGCGGCTACAGACGATCATCAGATGTGATGAAGGAGGATGGGTGCGTGTGGATGATTTGGTCAGGAATGAGATATTGTGGACCCATCGAACTCGTGAGCTAACAGCCTCTGCAGCTATTAGGGATCAGGATCAGAGGGTGCAATATTGCTCATCGATGGCAACTACCTCAATGCCAAACAGCACAACTGCGCAAAGATTCGATTGCAATTTCTTGGAGTCACAGTGAAGGATCCAGCTGCTGGGCCTTCCAAGCTTGGACCTCAAATGTCAAACATGCTGGTGTCAAGGGAAGACCAGATCGAAGAATTGCAACTTCATCGAAGCACCAGGAATGCGCGCGCCGATGGATCGAGCCTTGGTACGACCATGGGCTGTCAGAGCGGTCAGTGGCCATTCGACGCATCCTGATCCAGCCAAGAAATTGCTGGAGCTCGACCTGCACAAGTTCGCAATTTCTCTTTCATTGAGCTTACTGAATCAGCTTGGTGGCGCCTTCCACGCGACTTCCTGTCGGAATGAATCTATTTTCGATCATGTAAAAGGGGATATTGCCCGGAGCTGACGTGGAGACGACTACAATGACCACAACAGGCGACATGAATCTAGAAGGGTTCACAGTCACTGCGGTATCTTTGCCCCATGGGATGCAAGGAATTCTACCACTAAGTCACTAAGACAAGGGTTGCGGGATACCGCAACAGGCACGCGCCACCATCTACATCCCATCCCAGGATCTCACTCGCCAAGGAGGGAGAATTACGGACAGCGGCGCTATATTGGTGAGCCGTCCAGTTCCCTTCAAGCTCGTCAAGGAGGCATGGCTACTCGTTCCTTAGATTACAGATCATTTGAGCTCATCGAGAAGATTTTGGATGAAAAGCTGGAAGACGAACTCGTCTTGGACTACCATCCGTCACCGATCCTCAGTGATTTCCGGAAGGAGAGAAACCCCGCAACCATCATGAATGTGCTCTGGACATGCCAGAAGGTCCCCATACCGCAGGGAAAGAAAGATTGCTGTGCGCTCTTGCGCGCGCGGTCTCCTATCATCATGAGGACACTCGGCGTCGCCGCAACATGAAAGAGGGAATCATCTTCCTCATCAAGAACACTCGTCCTGACTCACAGGGGGTGACAGCAATGGGATGCGAATGCGCACTTGCCCTGCTTGCTACCATGTGGTTCCCGCGTGTACGTCAAGGTGCACAACTTGTTGGTCGCAATTCATTCCATGCGGGAAGTACCAAAGGAATGCAAAGCAGAGGGAGACTCTTTTGGAGGTCCCTACTGCGAGCAGCGAGCATTGCGCAAACCATGGAGGCACCATTGAAGTGGATGACGTGGAGGATGATCGGGCGGACGCAGTGACGGTCGCTGAGCCTGAAATGGAGGTGGATGATCGGCAGTCCGAAGGAGAACAGATGAGGAGATGCTTCAGGACGCGCCCGATTACGAAGAGGAGGCTACGCCAGCAATGCTTGATGAACGTCGTCCTATGCTCCTACCAGAACGCACAATGGATACAGATCCCGATCTCATGCAGGCCCGAGTAGCAATGCAGCCCATTTATTGTCCTGAGATGAAGCAAGGGAAATGCATTGATGCGAAAAAGACCAGCATTTGCTTACATGGCTCATTACTTCGTTCGTTCTATGTACAAGGCGTGGCCTACTCCATCGTCGTGGGTTACAATGCCGTACTTTCAGATGCAAGAAAAGTTTTCGCAAGGGTGTCGTTATGACGTATCTTGGAAACTGGCCTGGTAAGCTGTGCGAAGTCGACCCTGCAACCAAGATCAGCAGGGACGTCACTGACGAGGAAGTTCTAGAATTTTGCTAGGGCGAACAGATCCAGAGGACCCCGAGGGTGTTTACGTGCTCCGAAGGTTCAGAGCGAGTCAAATTTTGTCAACTTTGACGCGTGGTGCGATTCAGGGAGCGGAGCAACGGTGATGCACTACAGTTGGCTTCACACCCTGAGCGAAATCGTTCCAAAGCTCACGGGTTATGCGGCGTTTTCTTTGATTCGCCCGCCGCCCAATGGTCCAACGGAATACTTGTACATCGACCCAGTGGGTATTGTGCTCACGCGGAGCATCAAAGACACGTTTGCAGACACAATTGCGCTTCTCATTGATCACAACATCCAAGTTCCGGCAAAGTTCACTGACAGAGTGACCTGGAGGAAAGTGGACAAAGAGAAGAACCCACGGGCTCATGTTGCGAGCCCAGCTCTCCAGCACATCCTACCTTCCGACTACCTGACCGCAGGGCAGACTTCCATCATGGATCAGGGCCGCCGAACGCGTTGCTCGCCCCTCCAATGTCAAGGGACCAGCATCGTCTTCAAGCCAAAGAGTCAATCGACAGGTAACCTGGAATGCCAACACCTATGTCGACAAGGGCAAAGGTAAGTCCAAGACTCCCGAAGAGCGTGAGCAAGAACGTGATCGTCTCCGGCGCTGGGAACATGACAATCGATGAAGACTGTCCGTTTTGTGGTTGTCTTTTCTGTGACACTGGCTATGTCGGCTATGTGCAGATGATCTTCACTCACGGCCGTTTTCTTCGGTGACTCTATGAATCTGTTGAGCCATTTCAGGGGATCGACACTGACGTAGAGAAGTGTCACAACATGTTAATTGGGAAGATTCGGCTCTAATCCTCGAGCAATTTCAAAGTTGCAGCGGACGTTTCTTTTCTTTCCAATCGCGACTCTCTTCCTATATGAGCAGTGCCGGAGGCACAACTCATGGGGGGTACGAACGGACCTCGATGCCTAGTCGAAGTCGTGGGTGTCGCAATATCGGCTATGAGCACAATGTCATGGTTAGCCATGTACATAGAGCAAGGGTCTTGCGCACTACCTGTATACTATCTGCCCGTGGCACCGCTTCACGGGCCATAACGCAACTTTGGCTCAAGACTGAGCTCTAGATCCTAGAGTCCTAGAGCTATTTGCCTTACTAGCTAAGGGCTAGTCACCTGTGTGCGACTCAGAGGATAGAGCCATTTCCCCTGCACAGACAGCTCGTCGCGTATCTCTGGTGAGAAAACAGGCGGATCGAGTTTGCCTGCAAGGGTTGCTCTGGGTGTTGTATACCACTACGAGTTTGACAGGGCAAACCGCATCTACATCATTACGCTCGGTGAGGTGAGCTCATATATCGAACCAGCGATACCAAACCCTCACGCACCAGAGGATGGGCATTCAATGGCTGTCAACATCATGCGTCGGAGTCCTTGCGCCACATCTTGCCAAATCTGCACCCTCAGACATACGATCAATGAGAAGCCCGATCCCTCATCAATGAGGACATTATCGTAGACGAAGAGAGAACAGCACCCATACACCTGGATGCTCAGGTCGTGCCGTCTCTATGTCTGCGGGTTCACCTTCTGAGGAGGAGGAATCAAAACTTTGCACCTGAAACTCGGGCTGAGGCGGTGGAGGATCATCCTGAACCTCGACCTGACCAAGCTCCAGAGGAGCCACAGCCGCCGTAGCTTGAGCGGAGGATGCCGAACTGAAATCGGGAAGCAATGGAAAACAAGTGGCAGGTCCTGCATGCGGCTTGGGTGTGTCACACTGCAACAACGGCAGCTGCTGAATAGGGAGCTGGACCCCCCTTGCCATAGGAGTCAACGGCAGCCAGCCTGAGTGAAGCTGGCTAAGAACCTGAGATTGGCCCTCGAGCGCTTCCTATACATCGTCTCTGCTGTACAACTCGGCTGAAGGGCCGCGGTGATGCCCCTGAGAGCAGCGGGATGTTCTGCTAAGCTTAAGCGCCAACATGGCCGAAAGGAGGCAAACTTTCATAGAATGCAACGTCAGGGCCTGTGCTTGCAAAGTGCCTGATGTCAAACCTGACGCAACCGCAGCCTCACGCAGGAACCGGAGGCTTTGTGCGTAGCTCAAGGGAGAGAAACTTTCTGCAAGATTATCCCAGGAGAACCACAGACAATCAGGGCACACTGCATCGCCAAAAACCGCCTTCATCTCAACCCAAACCTCCGAAAGTATCTCCAAGTAATGTGCTAGCCAAGTCTGCATAACCGAAGAGTCGCGACCCAGAACTCCGGTGACTCGAAGAGCAACCGGCATGCCGGAGCGTGATGTTTTACTCCTGAAGATCAAGGCCCGAAGACTTATTGAGCAGCGCGGCCAGTAGATCGTCGACGTAGAGCCAGGCTTTGTGAGGCGCAAAGGCTGGTGCTAGGTGGGCAAGGCGGGTGATGAGGCCACCGGCCCTTTGCCACCAGCAGGCTGGGAGAGGCATGGCGGCGGCTTCCGGGATACGGTTATGGGGGTTTACCTGGCAAATGGTGCTATCGAGAACCAGGCGAGGGTCTCTTCCCTGGGCTTTGACTATAGGCTGAGTGTCCCGACTGCTACGCCTTTGGGCCAAAGGCGTTTAGCCTCCTGAACCTTCTACCCGCTGGATCCATCCCTGGTCTTCTTCGGCTTGGAGCGGAGTCCGGACTGTGTCCGGGTCCTCTTCGGCTGGCTTCCAGTTTCCTTGGCGCACTTCAAGTCCGGATTGGCTCAGGGGTTGAAGGCCGGCAGGCTGTTATCGGGATCGTTAGTGAGCTCTGCGAGGGCCTGTAGTAGGCCGAGACGAAAAGTCGGCTATGTGAGACGCGGTCTCATAGTCCAGGTTCAAGGTGGCGCAGGCGATCCTGAGCCAGGCGGCTGTGAGATGTTGGAGGCTCTTCTGTTTGGAGGGCTGAGGCGAGCTCCAGTCCGCGGAGCTGACGTTCCCGGCCCCGTCGCAGATCGGAGTCCGGTGTTGAAGCAGCGGCGCACGCAGACCCAGCAGGTCCGCCAGGGATCGGCGCTTGATTTGGGATGCCGGAAAAAAAGGCAGGCAGGCGAAGTGTCCCGCGCATTCCAGCGCGGTGAGCTTTATATCTACTGCTGTCCATGTAGGCAGACGCATGGAGGCCATGAGGATGTTGTCGGAGCCCTGCTCGTCGCACAGGAAGAGGCCGCTGTCGTGAACTGTTTCACAGAAGGTGTTTGCCTGCCGTCAGAAGTGATCTCGGGGCAGCGAGAAAAGGAAGGAAGCCCCGGACCTGGCGGCTTGCAGAAGGGCGGTTGTTTGCTCAATGCCATCTGCTAGGGAGGTAAGATCTCCCGCCAGGGCTGGCAGCAATCTTGCCCAGATGGCCTGGAGGAGGAGATCCTGCACCGGCTCTTGCTGGAAATCGAACTGGCAGCATGGAGTCCCAGGCAAGCCGTCTGCAATCTTCAAAGAGGGGCTTTATTGGCGAAGGTACTCTGTGGCGGGGGGCAGGGTTAGGTGTCGGCGGCACGGGCGAGTGAGGCTCAGAAGGGTCTGGAGTGCTCGATTCGTCTCGCTGGTCCATTGAGACTGATCGTGGCAGGGGACCTCGGACATTACGGTTGTTTTGAGGCATATCTTTCTCACTGGCCGGTCACAGCCCTGCCAGACCACCCACTGCCTGTCAAGCCTAGCAGATACCTCAAGCCTTCTATGAGCCCATTCCTAGCCATTGCCCTGCTTGCACGATCAGCCCCGTCAGGTAACTTCCAGCCCGTGCGCCTCCGCCTCAGCCTCCCAAGCCCAAAACATGCTTAGGCGGCCCCCGAACCTGCCAGCCGTGCGACAGGTTTATGTGTGATGGAAAGAACTTTCTTTCTTCATTTTGTTGCAAAAGAGCGCGTAGTTAGAAATTTTTGGAACGTTTAGGTTTGTAACCGTGTCTAGAGGCCTCTGATCACGAAAGGGCATGCGCTGCTTCTACTGATGCCCGCCTCCCGTTTGAAATAAGAAAGCGTGCATTTTTATGCTGGCTTTGTCTTTAGGAAATTGGCACGACATGTCTCCTTTTTCATGCATGACTTGCAATTTGCATGAAGATTTTACTCATGTTTCATGTTTTCAACATGTTGCTTCGCGACGCTCGCCTTTTCAAGGTAGGCGAACCTGAAACATGTCCAGGACTCTGGTAGTTCAGGCACGACTTGTCATAACAGAGCGGGTATGACAAATTTTTCATGTTCCACCTACCTTCTTCTCTAAGCTCGCTTTCGGGTCCGGCCCGTTCCGTGCATGGACGACGGTAGGCCTCTTGAGGGCGGCGAGGACCTCGAGAGTACCCTTGCTTCCAGTGCAGATACGGGATCTGTGTTGGACATTGCAGCACTGGACGAGCTGTGGAGTGTTCAGCCTTCTCGAGTCCTGGGCATCCAGCTGTCTTTCTTAGCGGGGCCTTCAGCGAGTTCCTGCAAGATTTCCTCCTCGAGTTCTTTCAGAGTGTTCGCCAGGCTGGCGACCGTGCGTTCTGATGACGGACAGCGATACTGAATCTGCTCGAAGAGCCGACCGTCCGCTCGGCTTTGGCGAGGACCATGGTGTTAGCCCGAGGCGGCACCCTGGCCTGGCCTCCAGATCGAGATCGCGCAGCCCTCGAGGCAGACCCTCAGCGTCGTGGGGAGCTCAGGCTAGGCGCCCGAATACGCCTCCAGAGGCGTTTTTGGCCCACGAGATCTCTACAGTCCGGCATGCCTTCACTTGCCTTAATCTTGGTGCTTCGGCGCTTATGCGCCACCTCACGCACGAACCCGCTTTTTCTTCAGGAAAAAGAGGCCCTTGACCATCAGGTCTCTCGCGAGATTGCGAGTCTCCGATCCCGACAGGATGCGCTGCAGACTGGTCTCCAGGGGCTTCGTGAAGACCTTCAGGCGGTGGACCAACAACTCCAGGCCACGATCGAGGTTTGCCTGGGAGTCGTCGCTGGCTTGGAGGCTGTCACGCCTGAGGACGCTGCTGGCCCCGCTTCTTGAAGGTTTTTCGGTCATGTGGAGAGTTTTGAGGTCGATGATCCATAAGAGGTCTTTCCGGCAGCCGTCCACCTGAGCTTTGGCCCCTCTCCAAAAGTTTTCTTGTCCGTTGCGCTGCTGTTTGCACTGTGCTGCATTGCATAAGTCGGGTTGTGCACATGTTACGGCACTCCGCAGTCCCGTGCTTGTCTGGAGCCGCAGCAGCCTTGGGCCGCCTTGCAGTGTGTTGGCCTTCAGCTGGGCTGTAGCGGGGGGGGGGTGGCCTTCTTCTGGGCTTGGTGGGCCTCGCGCTTGGACAGCAACTGGAGCCTCCGGTGCTCTTTTCTCGGGTCCCCGTGTCCCGTCAGGTCTGCCGCTGCGCGCGTTTCTTAGGCTCCGGTTTTCAGTCTCGCATTCACCGGTGCAGATACAGCGAAACTGGCAACCTGGGCCAGGTCTCGGAACCCGACTTTGAGTCCTTTTCAGGCGGGCTTCCCAGGCGAGTGTCCTGACTGGTGAGCGGCTTCTGCCCATGGCGTCCTGGTGCCAGGTCTGGTGGCGACTGGCGGTCCACTCAGGTTGGGCCCAGGCTAACCGTCTTGCGAGCAAGCCTCTCGCCGCTGTCAGGCTTCTGGTCCTCTGGCACTTTCAGGCCTCCGCTCTTTCCTGGACGAGGCCGTTCGGGCGGGCCTTCAGAGTCGGGCAGTGTGCCCCAAAGCTGGCACTCTCAGGGGACGGTGGAAATCAGGCTGGCGAGGTCGCGACCTTGGTGCAAGTGACGCCTCCGCTGGTAGGCTTAAACTACCTCTCGGAGTGCTCAAGGTCTGCTGGTAGATTGGGCCGTCGGCCCACCCACTCGAAAATCTGGTTCGAGGTGGGACTTCATTTCAAACTCTAGATGCTGTTAGCTCCTCGGCAGGATCCCTTTGTGCTCTTCTACGAGGACAGGACGTGCAAGGCTCGGCAGTCTTTCAAGTGCGTGCCGTGGGGTAGGCCGTTGTTTGCTCCGTTAGCGCCTAGGTCAGTTTTGCTTTCGCCCCCAAACTGGGGGGGCCCAACATTGCTTTTGCTCCCAAACCGGGGGGGAACGCCTTCATTCACGACTTGGTGGGAGCATGAAAGGGTTCAGAAAGCTCGCTCCCCAGCGTGCAGTGGTCCCCTCGGGCGGAGCCTGGTGAAGATTCGTGTGCGAATGAGCCGGAGGCTTCCCTCGGCTCGTGGGTCGAGGTGTCGATCGACTCGGATACAACCCCGGGGGATGTGGTCGTTGGCCAGATCAACAAGCCTGTCAACTCTTATCTCATAGGTAAACGGGTAAACGGAGGAAGCAGACAACGGCTTCTTCGTCAAGCAACCCTATAGACCTACGAACAGCGATAGAGCGAACCAACCCGGTCAAGATTGTAATGCCCTGGGAGAAAGGTGTCTGGGTTAGTGTATTCGGGAGTGGCCCGGACCCATACAAGCCGATGGCTAGTACCTTGAAGCCGGCACCACTGCCAGCAAAGCAGGTCGAGCCTGCTGTGATTCCTAATCCTATCAGTTTGAACCAGAGGAGGCTAAGAGCGGCTAACCTAGGGCCGCCAGAGGATGACAGGGTTAGGGCTACACAGCGCTTCAAGGTGTTGATTCTCCTTGATCCATCGTCGACAAGGGCCGGCAAGCAGATGACCGACTTGGTGGGGAGATGCAGCGACGAGCAGCGCGCACTTCAGGTCCTCACCGACATCTTGGCACCTAAGGCCACGGGTACTCTGTCTAAGAGAGCCGGGGCCGTATGGCGCTATGCTGCGTTCCTGGCCAATCGATCTGAGACCTCTCCGTTCTGTGCTAGGGAGGCCGAGCTCTACCAGTACCTGCAACTTCTCAGGTCCGACCAGTGCACTAGTACAGCATCGTCGTTGCTGGAGGCTCTGAGATTCGCACATGGCATGTTCGGTTTTCTCAAGATCACATTGGCAGAGTTGGACTCCGCGAGGGTGCGAGGTGCAGCTCATTCCATGTTTGTGCAGAAGCAGGTTAGGATGCAAGCTCCGGCCCTACCGATAGTTGTCATCTTGAAGCTCATCGAGCTGGCGGCGGACGAGGAGCAAGAGGATCACATCTCGCTCATCGCAGGTCAGCTCCTAGCATGTGTTTTCGGCGTTGGGCGATGGAGTGACTTCAGGGCTGCGCATTCCCTAGAGATAGACCAACACGAGGGGGTGGTAGTCTGGAGCATGCACACATCTGAGCACAAGACGGCGACGACAAAGGAAGCGAAGAGGCGCCTCCTTCCATTTGTAGGGCTTGGGCATTGGCCTCGTCTCGGGAGTTGGGTGGATCGCTTCAGGCGGTTGCGGGAGCTCTATGGTGTAGATGCGGGCTTGCCCGCGTGGGACCGTAGCCGCAGTCGGTGGCACGCCTGGCCCATGAGTTCGTCGGAGGCTACAGCGTGGCTAAGGGAATTCGCAGAGCTGGCGATCCCACCTGACGAGGCCCAAAAGCTGAGGTCTCATTCATGNCAGTCGGTGGCACGCCTGGCCCATGAGTTCGTCGGAGGCTACAGCGTGGCTAAGGGAATTCGCAGAGCTGGCGATCCCACCTGACGAGGCCCAAAAGCTGAGGTCTCATTCATGCAAGCGCACATTGCTCAACTGGGCTGGGGGTTCCTGCATGTTTACCAGGGAAGAGAGGACCATGCTTGGTCATCACGTGGAAGCCTCCACTAAGTCGGCGACTACTTACGACAAGAATGCCATGCTGGCCCTGCAGGCCAAGGTTCTTCGAATGATCACAGCCATTCAAGATGGCACATACGACCCGGATGCCTCTATGGCTTATAAGCTAAGGGCAATGGCGACCAGTGAGGTCAACCGGGGACCGGAGCTTAGGCCTGCGGAGTCTCTCTTTGATGACGCTGCGGAGCGAGCTGGTTCATCTTCGGAGGACGACGGTGGAGCCGATCCCAAGGAGGTCCTTGAAGTACAGAGGGATCCGCTGCCTGATGATGCGGGGGATCACTTGTGGTTCCGCCATATTGTCAGTAGCACGGCTCATGTGGCTTGCGACGGTAGTCGTGATAGGCTGAAGTGCGGGCGGCTTGTCACATGCAATTTTGAGCAAGTCCGCCCTCAGATGCTCGATAGAGTGCAGAGCTTCTTTTGTGTGCAGTGCAGCAGGCATCAGGAATGGTGAAATTGGTTCAATCTGCTCGCGCGAGGGACTGTGGCCTCTGCTTCCATCTCTCCCCCTCTCTCTCTTCTCGCTAGTAGCCCTGGCCGTCTCAAGTGGCCCGAGCGGGAGTCTGGCTTAGATCGTCGCAGTCCTCAGGAGGGATCAGCATGGCTCTCGATAGCGAGGCGTCGTTCAAATCCAGGTGCCTGGCCTGTGGCTTAGCCGAGAATGTTGTTGAGGAGATGCATGCGGGAGGCATCGCCACTTTTGCGGGCCTGGCCTTCTGCACACCACATCAGGCTAATGCCGGGATTGATGACGCAGCATTGATGACTCACGTGAACAGCCTTCTCGGCTCACCCCTGACTCCATCGGGGGTTGCTAGCTTGAGGCGCTTGGCGTTTGAAGCTCAGGCGCTGGCTCTACAAGACCTCAAGTCAAAGCTCGACAACTCCTCCGAGCACGAGGCCAAGGTGCTGCCCCTTCAGGAGAAGGTGGCTCGTCTTTCTCGCCAGCGGGATCGTTTAACAGGCGTGGTGCTCACTCCTCACAACACCCCCGGCCCATTCTTTGATAGACAAGGCGTGCGCTCAGCTCGAGGAGGGAGTCCTCCAGTGGATCCATCCCAACAAGTGCACATCAAGACACTCTGAGGCCTTAGCGGAGAAGCCTAAAGCGTCCTTATCTTTCGATTCCAAGGGATCGATCAAGGTCAGCAGTGCTTCTGCTGAAAAGGATTGCGACACGAGCAGTGCACACCTTCTTCGAGTTGCCCTACAACGTCGAGCTCTGGCCTATGACGTGGCGGGTATCATATCCTATGATGTCATGGAGCGTTGGCATCAATCTCTATTCGATCGCCTTCATTACGAGCCTCCGCCACACTATGTGGCCCCAGGCCTTGCTCAGTTGATTGCGGCAGACAAGGCCCTTTGGTTGCTAGTCTCAGAGGACACGAGATGGAGCCCGACTCACCACAACTTAGGTTGTGCGAGTCACACATGAATTACTATTCGGATCATCCTGATGTGCTTTTTCACCTCATGCCGTTGCGTACCAACTCTGCTCCTGAGCGGTCTCCTCGTAAGCCGCCCCGCGGNAGTCACACATGAATTACTATTCGGATCATCCTGATGTGCTTTTTCACCTCATGCCGTTGCGTACCAACTCTGCTCCTGAGCGGTCTCCTCGTAAGCCGCCCCGCGGTGGGGCCAAGAAGCACTCCGGCAAGACCGTTCATCATGACCAGAACAAGAAGCAGAACCCCGCCGACGGCAAGCCGGCATACACACCCATTGTCGTGCCGCCCGGCTGCGCCATCGTCTACAACAATGGCAAGCCCATTTGCAAGAAGTTCAACGTCGGCCGCTGCAAGGTCAAGACCGCTAAGGGGGGTCGATGCTCTAACGGGTTTCATGTGTGCTGGAAGGAGGGCTGTCACCGACCGTTCTCCTTCCAGGAGTGTCGTCATAACGAGTGACTAGGTTACCAAACTGGTGACCTAGTCGTTGAGCCCACGCCTTTGATGCATGCTGAGGAATTTGCAGCTCGCCTTCTCCAGGTGGGCGACTTCTCAAGGGAGAGCCTGCAAAAGCTCTTCCTTCTTTTGCCGCTTGAGCCTCCAGCCAGAGGCGTCGGAGTGGGGGACTCAGGCTCTTTCACCACAGGAGCCTACTTCTTCGCGGGCGAGGTTGGGCTTCGCCGCAATTCTTCCCAGTTCCCCAGGACGTCGGCTTTGCTGACGGAGCATGTGAAGCGTCTTTCTCCGTCTTTTCCGTTCACTACGGTGGCTCTCTTCCGGAATCTCAAGACGCCGTGCCATCAGGATAACAACAATTTTCCCAGATCCTACAACCTCGTTGTACCGATGTCCGACTTCGAGCACGGCGAGATCTGGTGCGAGCAGGAGGGTGGCCCCGTCTCCATCGAAGCCCAAGGCAGTTTGATCCCAGGGATCCTCATGGATGTGGCCCGCAGACCGCTTCTCCTTCCAGCTTCTACGTGTCGCCATTCTACTTGTGATTGGAGCGGCGACCGCCTAGTCTTGGTCGCCTTCTCTATTCGGGAGGCCCTGAACTTGCCTGCGTCCGCAGCGGCGGTGATCCAAGGCCTCGGTTTCCGTTGTCCAGTGTCTGTTGAGTCCCTCACCAACCCAGTTCCGCTTGAGTTGCCTTCCGCCCTGCCGGCGGCAAGGCCGCTTATGGTTGAGGTTTTCTCCGGTTCCAGCAGCATGGCTGCTGCCTTCCGCGACCTCGGTTTCCTCACGCTGGCGGTTGACAAGGCCTCCAACGTTCATCAGTTACGGCATTCCTTCGTTCCCCTCGACCTCACCCGCTCCGATCATCAGCAGTTGCTTCTTTGTGCGATCGACGATGCTGCTTTGGTTGGTGTTCTCCATTTGGGAGTGCCCTGTGGCACTTGCAGTCGCGCTCGGGAGCGTGCTTTGCCTCGTCGCCTTCGCGACCGTTTTCGAGCCCCAGCCCCGCTTCGTGATGCTTGGTTCCCTTTGGGCAAACCAGGACTTCGTGGAGCTGATCGTGATCGTGTGCGGTCGGCCAACGAGCTCTACAAGTTCACCTTACGGCTCCTCGTCTGGGCCTACCGGCATGACGTCCCCTGTGTCATTGAGAATCCTTCCAGGAGTTGGTTGTGGCCCGTGCTGGAGTCTCTCATCAGGACCATGACGCAGGAGCTTGGTCCTGATCTTCGTCGCGCTTGGAAGGCTGTTCGCTTCTATGACCTTGATGCGTGTCAGTTTGGTGGAAGACGCAAGGAACGCACTCGTCTTGCCTCTTCGGCTGACCTCTCTGCCTTGGCCCAGGATTGTGATGGTCGACACTCGCATCTTCCTTGGTCTGTTCGTCAGGACGGTGACCGGCTGCAGAGGAGGCTCAGTTCCCTGCGGGTTTGTGCGCTGCTATGGCTGACTTGTTTCGGCAGTGAATCCAGAGTTCCGGTCGGGCTTCCTGGCCGGATGCCTCCCCCCGCCCTTTGCTTCAGGGAGCCCTCCGGGCGCCGCCCCTGATCTCCCAGTTGCCCCAGCCCCCCCTCCCCTGCCCTCCTCCTTCCCTGCCCCCCACTGCCCACCTGCCCTCCCCTCTGCCCTCCTTCCCTGCCCTCCCCTGCCCCTCATCCCTTGCCCTCGCCCCCTGCCCTCCTCCCTGCCCCTCCGCCCCTCCCTCCCCTGCCCTCCTCCCCTCTCCGCAGAGAAACCCAGCAGCTGGTCAGCCGGACAACGCTAAGGGTCGAGCAGAGGACCTGAGGACCTAAGGAACAAATCAAGTTTGGAGTGAGATGGACCCCAGCTGAATTCTTGGAACAGGCCAAGAAGATCACTCATCCGATGAACCTTGAGAAATCCTTGCGACCGCTTCTCAGGGACACGTTGTTCGACAACCTCACCCGGGATCCATTGGAACTCGCTAAGTCCAGAATTCAGGCTGTTGTCACCATCAAACAGATGGCTCAAGAGCTGGAGGAGAAGGAGAACTCCTTCAAGGCGACGTTGGACCCCATCATAGCAACAGTCCTTAAGCCTAAGCGAATTTTGTTGTGGAGGACCTTACTGATGGCTGCTGAGTACGATGACATTGCCATCGTCGACCTGATATCGGGAGGCGTGCCTCTCACACGACGCCTTGCTGGCATCGGCCAGCTTGAGGCGCAAGGCACTTCTTTCCAGGAAGAGGGACCCGCCGACAAAGGAGCAGGACGACCTCAAGGGAGCGTCCGACTTGGAGGTCCAGAGAGGTGAAGCTGAAGGCCCATTCACGGAGCAGGAGATCACCGAACATTTTGGATCCGAACAGTGGCTCCTGAACCCTAGGTTTGCGCTGTACCAGGTTGACGATGCTAAGCAATCGGGCCTCAACGCCGCCTTCCAGCGAGCCTGCGAGGCTTCCCTCATGGATCTCGACGCGCTCACCGGGGTCATGGCAACCATAGCCAAAGCCATGGTGGATGGTGAGTATCAAGGGGTCCAGCTTCACCCGGAGGTTAAGACAGGCCATTGGCTGGGTAGGACCCTAGACCTGACCAGAGCCTACAAGCAACTCGCTATCAGCCCGGAGAGCAGGAGGGTGTGTGTGCTTGGGTTCAAGAGGGGCCAGGATTGGGTGTACTACCGGTGCAACGTTCTCCCTTTCGGGGCAAAGGCCTCCGTTTTCTCGTTCTTGCGGGTCTCCAGGTCCCTGCACTTCATCCTGGCAAAGTACTTGACGGCCCTGAACACGGTCTTCTTCGACGACTTCCCTATGCTGGCTACCAGCACGGGGGCTCCGATACTTCTGAGCTCTTCGTCGTGCCTCCTCAACCTGCTCGGCTGGGCCCACGCTCAGGAAGGTGAGAAAGCTCCAGGTTTTGCGGCCGTGTTTGTAGCGCTGGGGGTGCAAGTGTCTCTAGAGAACTTGAGCCGGGGGTCTTTCACGATCCAGAACAAGCCTGGAAGAGTTGAAAAGCTGGTAGCCATGATCGAGGAGGCTGCCAAGAATCCTGAAGTCGCCAGAGTACTTCCAGAGCTGCAGGGTCACCTGAACTTCGCCTCCGGCTTCTTCTACAACAAAGGTTTGCGGTTCCTCGCTAAGGGCCTCAACAAAGCTGCTGTCAATCCTGAGTCCCGGACTTTTCAAGGACTGTGTAGGGTAGCAGTGACGTTGTTGCGAGCGACTCCCCCCAGGACCTTTGATCTGGGCATCCAGGCCCCCCACTCTCGGGGCGTGGGAATCAGGAAAGGCTGGGGCGGGGGCTGTGGTACACTGCTGTGCCACAGGAAAGACAATCGCGTGTGACATACCTGTCCCTCAAGACTTGATCAATCTGTGGATCAAAGAAGCAGGGGAGCAGATCATTTGTCAAATCGAGATGTGGGCATTCTTGGCCCTCAGAGTCACAATGAAGCAAAGCTTTCAATCCATCCCCGTAGTGGCCTGGATTGACAATGAAGCTGCACGTTTCGCTCTCATGAAGGGAACAGCGGATTCGGTGACGCTCAGAAGTATGGCTCTGGTGCAGTTGGCCTGCACCTTGCAATCCACCAGATAGGGTTTAGGAATTGAGGCTTCCCCGCTTTCCCTGACGGGAGGATTGTCAAAGCCTCTGGGGCGCAGACCCCATCGGAATTAGGCCTTGCAGGCCTGACAGTTTTGCAGTAGCTCTAAACCGCTGAATGATGATGAGAGTGGGCCAGTTAGTAAGTGCGAGAACACTGGTCACTGCTCTGTCCCGTTGAGTAAGAGCGAGAAATTCGGGACGCACGGCCTTGTTAGCTCTGGCGGTTAGAGCCTTCTGCCCAAACCTTGCCCTGCTGACAGAGGGCTTTGTATAGGTTCCTTTCTAGGGTAGTCCTGTAAGTCTGGCTACCTCTAGAAGCTTGCAGGGTCGAGTTTCTCCTCTGCAAGCTGCAAGCTGCCTTTGGCTAAAGGTTTCCCTCTTGAGAGTGGGTGCAGGGACTCTCCCTGTCCGAAGAGCTGAAGGGAGAGGGCCGGCTAGTAAGTGCGAGAACGCTGGCCCTGCTCTGGCTGATGCCGCGCGCCTTCAGACGGTCGAGCTTCGCTCCCGCAGGATGAAGTAAAGCCCTGCTCCGGCGACAAAGATAATCTGCATCACTCCTCTTGCTCGGTACCAGAGCCCTTTGTGGCTCAGCCAAATCTCCAGGCTTAGTCCGGAGTTCTGCTTGTCACCGTCTGCTCAATGGTGGCGCCCAGGTTTAGACAGTGAGCCATGTGGATTGGCTCTGTGGTTTGGTAGGCGCTTGTGGAAGCCGGAGTCAGCAGTCTTTGCTTGGGCCCTCGTCACATACCCAACGCACGCACGACGGAAAACGTTAGAACCGGTCACAGTAACTCTGCTGTGAGTTACCTCCCGTTTAGCTGTGACGCGCTGCTCGCGGTTGTGAAGGGGTCCAGCTTAGGGTATTCATTCTGGCTTCGCCTTTGTTTGTCTCTCGCCTGGGTCTTTTAATCTGTTGATTGCTCACCGGTGCCAAAGGCAAGCTTGGAGTGTGTGAGTAGAGTAGTGCCAGCTCCAGCACTTGGGCTCTGACTGCAAGTGAGTTCCTCCTTGTAGAGCTCCAGGCCTTGTTTGGTCTAAGGCAACACTGGCACCTGAGCACAACCAGTTGGACTGGACTACCGTGGCCCGCAGGTGAGGTCCTCCCTGTGCTCCAGGTCTAGGTCCTTTGGTCTACCCGTGAGTTTCTCGCGGAAGAAGGCAGCATCTGTCACGCGCTCCCGCCTTTGCTCATCCCAAGTCAATGGTGGGTTTCTCCTAAACTTGAAGGCCCAAAGCAGGGTGTAGTGGAGCCGTGTAAAGCACCTGTGTTTTCCTCCTGCGAGCTTCTCGCAGGCACAGGGTGCTGTAGGTCTGTTTCACCCTTTCCGGTTGAGCTCCGCTCCCGAAGAGCCTATAGGCTGCTTGACCGCTCGCGCGGTGTTGGAAGGAGAGAGAATAACTCTTCCCAAACTGCCGTAGCTAGTGAGCCTGCATTCCATGGAAGATACTCAATTCTTTTGACATCTTGACTGTTGATACCTCACTTTGACTGTCTCCCTGTTGCTAGATTCCAACATTGGCAGACCCGGAGTACCTCCTAGCTCTTTTAATGACATTGTTTTGCCTTCATGCGTAGCACTGCCTGTCTTTTGAGCCATCCTTACCGCGTTTTGGGAAGACCTCTTGCCTTTCCCTTTAGGAGCAGGGTGGTATCCTTTGGTCAGATCACTTGGCTGTTTCGCTGTGCTCATGTTGAACTCAGCTCCTGTCGGCTGCGCAAACCGACAACCCTCACCTCTGGGAACAGTTCTGAAACCTGTGCAACGTTCCCTCCCGGACTTGGGACCGGGGCAGCTCAGGCGATGGAGTGTTCCATGGCGAGTGAGGAAAAGGCAGCTATACTACGCCTTGGCCTCACCTGAGCCGAAAGGCTTAGAACAAGAACAATAACAGTGACAGTGACAATGACAGTAACAATCGCAATAACATCAGCAAAAACCAGAACCAGAATACCAAAGGCAAGATCAAAAACACGAGCAACACGCAACGCCAGCAGCATCAGCACCACCAGCACCACCAGCACCACCAGCACCACCAGCACCACCAGCACCACCAGCACCACCAGCACCACCAGCAACACCAGCAGCACCAGCAACACC
>BGNK01002094.1:24508-89457 GCA_003297005.1 Symbiodinium sp. clade A Y106
GCAGCACCAGCAACACCAGCAGCCGCAGCAGCACCACCACCAGCGCCGCCTGCAGCACCACCACCAGCACCACCACCAGCAGCAGCAGCAGCACCACCACCACCACCACCACCACCACCAACAGCAACTACAGCATCAGCAACAACAGCAACAACACCAACCAACAACAACAGCAGCAGGAGCAACAACAACAAGCAGAACAAGAACATGAACAAAAACAGACACAACCACAACACCAACACCAACTCCAACACCAGCACCAACACGGACACCGACACCAACACCAATACCGACACCAACACCGAAGCTTGAAAATGCGACCAACTGCCATTGTCTGAATGAGGGGCAGGTTTACCACGTAGTAGTAGTCGTCGTAGTCTTAGTCGTAGTCGTCGGAGGAGCAGGAGCAGCAGCAGCTGCCGCAGCCCTTCAAACAACCTTTTTCAAAACCGGCACCAAGAAATTCTCCACTTCTGCAGGACTGTCAGCTGAGAGCTTTCGTTGCCTTCGTCGTGCGTGTGTGTGTGTGTGTGTCTGTGTTTACAGTTCATGCATCAGCGAGGTATTTTGCGATCGCTGGTGTCCAGCGCCTCCTTCGGCAGATGGGCGAAGACATTGGACCAACGGCTTCAATGTGGGTGCAGGCCCCGAATTTGACCTGAAGCCAGACCGGCCGTTTCTACGGAACACGAAAAGGCATAGGGGCATGGGAGGAATGGCCAAGAAAGGCAACAGGGGCTGCAACCGTGGTATAGTATGGGTAAATAAAAGGAGCAGGGATGAGAACGAAGGAAGGGCTGCTGTCCGGTCGAGCAACAAAAGGACGTGCTCGGAAAAAGCCACACGAGGAGAACACACGGGATCATGTGGATGAGGTGGATCCGGATGACCATAAAGACCTCCTGCCCGCTTCATTTCATAGCAGATTTCCCCGTCCCCCAGGCTGCTTGGCATTCACCCGTTCGCCGATTGGAGTTTTTGGGCATGTGGTGAGGTTGGGGCTGCAGGAAGGGGTGCCTCCTGTTGGCAACCTCGGGCCAGCGTGAGTTCTGAACGGGGAAGGGTGCTTGCACGGGAAGAACAGGTCGTTTCGGGGAAGTCTGGCAAGTCGGGAGACTGGTGCTCGAGCAACCGAGCGGCTTGACCCTAAGACCTAAGAGAAGCCGAGGGCAAGCTAGGTCTGGGTTCTATGCTCGCAGCTTGCTGTAGCCAGGAGTTTCAGACAAACCGTTGCCTTGTTTCAAACCTGCTGTCGGCAGGCAGCACTGGACATGTGGGAAGGACAGAAAGGTCGCCGATTGAGTACATCTGTGGCGACGGAAAGGTCAGGTCCTTACGAGCAGTAGTGGAGAGTCACACAGCCTTCTCGCCATTCAAAGGAGGGCCTGTTGCTGCAAACCTTATTTCAGGATTGCTGTTCCAGCTTATGAGCCCGGGCCTATGACTTGCAGATGCTGTGGCAGCATGCCGACGTCGAAGCTGCACCTGCACCCCATCGGGTCATGCTTCAGGGAAGTGTCCTCACCGAGCCGAGGTTTGAGCTCGAGTTTCAGACGTACTGCGCACAGGCCGGTGCATCGGAGGCATGGACCACGGATATTTTGACACGTGAAAAAGTCAATGTCATGGAGAGCTGCACGGAGCTCCTTGTCTCAGAGGATTCCTTCGCTTCAAATAGGGAAGCTAGATAGAGCCATCGAGCGGCATCCCAGGCTTTCGATCAAATTCTTTGGTTCGCTGAAAACTCGAGTGGTGCTTCTCCCCGAGAAGGTCCGGGAATGCTGAAATCCGCACCCTCATGCATCCATGTGTCATCCATGCTACACTGTGTAGGGCTAGGGCAAGGCAAGCGTTCCACAACGAGCGACTCAATCGACGAGCGACCTTAAATTTACGACGACACTGTATATCCGTTGACTCATGCCGAAGGCGAAGATACTGTGGAAGAAGCTCACGAATGTGTACAAGACGTTTGCTCCAGATTTGCTGCAGCTAGAGTCGCCTCGCTTGGAAACATGGCAACGCTTTTTTCGGCCGACTTCGACTTGTCTGTTTGAAGCTGCAATGTTGGTGTAGGCGTTTCTGCGGCCGGACCATGGTCATCGGTGATGGCGGAACAGGCAAATCTGTCTTGACGAAACAGCTCCTGGCTGAAATAGCCCAGATGGAAGCAACTGTGCTGCAAGATGCTCTGGGCAATCTGGAGTTTACGTGCCGTTTACTGCACGTGACACAGACAATCTTTAAGCTTGCCAGACCGGCTGGGAAGGGCTCAGAGTGCTGGCAGTTTTTTTTGTGATTAGGTTGGTTCACGGAAGCGGAAGCCATATTGTGGAGAGGAGAGAGAGATAAGCGGTGCAGATCTTTGCTGAATGTGCAGTTTCGAAAGCAACTTTACTCCTAATATGTCGGAGCGTCCCTAGTTTACTCCAGGGGTTCGCATGCAATGAGCCCTCGGGAGGAACGTCGCACATGCAGCAAAGCTGCACCAGGGTGCAAATAACACTGCCCGTCAGTTTTCAGGTTGCATACATTCACCAACATGCTGCTGAGCGCAAGAACACGGCGGACGGAGACAATGCCAAAGGCAAGCCTCGCGAGGTGTTGGTGCCTCTCCGGGTGCCATTGGTGGACATCATGCGACAGATGGAGGAGGACCCAACGCTGCTGTCAGAACCCGACGCACTCAGTGACCCGCTCGCCACTTGGATGGCCCGGAAGTACGGAGGAGATTCGTCTTTAGCACAACTCATCGTGCAGGTTCGTCAATCCCAGGAGACTGACGAAGAGGAGCCAAGCGAAGACGAAGCAGATGTCCTGGGCTTGTTTGTGCTTCTGGATGGATTGGATGAGGCTGCAGCGGTGCGCACAACGGTTCTTTCGTATTTGGGAGCGCTGTTGGCAGCGGAGCCTTGCCATTTTCCCTTGCTGACTTCTCGGCCGGGGATCGTGGGTTTCCCCGAACAAGAATCTCTCGCCACCATGGGCTTCGTTGCGTGCCTCATGTCTCCTTTGTCGCAACAAGCTTCGCGAGAGCTGGCCGCCTCCATCCTGAAGCGTAGCCGCGAATCGGAGGCTAGAGTGCAGAAGACGGTGGCCACTCGGCTCAAGTTGAGCCCGGATGACTGCTGTCCAGGACATGCCTTTGCACACTTTTGCTCACGAGGACACTGTCGGCGACCCGGCATATGCGGGGCTAGCCGGAAATCCGCTGTGCCTAACTTTGCTCGTGCACGTCCTGCGCAAGACGGAGCCTCGGTGCAATTAAGTCGAGCAGTCACCAGTGGTAAGGACAGAGTTGTACAGATTTGTGGAAGCATTGCAGCCGTTCCGTCAGCAATGCTCTTATGGAGCCGTGAGGAGGAGACCGGCAAAGTGGCGAAGATTTTGACCAAGACAACCATGTATCAGCAGGCCTTGAAGTAGCTCGCCCCTTTTTCAAGAATCGTTTCTGCAGTTCGCAATTTGCCAATGGCTGCTGCACTCGCCTTTGTGTTTGTGGCAGTGTCAATCTTGAGCTTGCGATGTGTCATAGTTTGGACCAAGGTTAATGCTGCACGTTGCTGATGCAGCGCTGCTTGGTTGTAGTCGGTTTTCAACTGTACGCTCTGTACAGCAGATGTCAGATCAACCGTAGCTGTTTGACTTCCAACGCCCGCAGAACCGGTCGCGACAAGGAAGTTCATGTCGCGGGATGGTCAAGCAGACATGGAAACGATTCGCCAGCTCGAGGCCCTGTGCCTCGGCAAGCTTCAAGAATGCAACTCTTCGCCGTTGATGCGGTACGCCTCTTTGCAGCATGACCTGCATGGTCGTGATGCGTCTGGTGAGGAAGGGACCAAAGGCGCGACAGCTTTTCCAAGCCATCGCTTGGCAGGCTCGGAGAACTCTTAACTCTTCTCGGAGCTTTTAAGCTTGGAGTGTGACATTTCAGGCTTGAAGTGGTGCAGTGAGTGCAGTCACAACTCGAAGGAGACCTGCAAGCGGCAGCGCAGCTTCACTCTGGCCGAAGCGGAAGCTATGAGCTCCGACAAGGATTCCTCGCTTCGAAGATTCGGGGTTCCCTGAGCAGCTTGCTAGTCGAGGTTATGGGTTGTGAATGGCTATGACAAGGTATGACAAGGTCGGTCAACGTCAGGACATCTTGTGTTCAGCCCCTGCCACAGATCCTCAGCTCGGCAATTGTAACAACCCCCGTGACTCGCTGCCGCCCTAGAAGCGCCAGGACACCTTCGAAGCTTTCCGTTGCAGCATCGTTTCAGGACGCTTGCCCGCGTTCTCTGTGCTGGAAGGTGCTGCCGGCAAGGAGATTCAGCTGGCACATCTTTCCTTCCAGGAGCTTCTCGCGGCTGAGTTTGCAACCGCTGTTCTACAGCATTCGCACAAGACATTCCACATAGCCTCCTATTTCAACTTTCTGAGCTCCTCATCGGTGTCTTGCCAGAGCCGGGATCGTTTGGCAGAGCAGTGGTGGCTCGCAGTGTGGGTCAACGTTGCAGAGATGCTTGACGAGGACTGCTTTCAGGCCTGGTGCAAGGAAGTTGGAAGCGACGAGCGTGCGCATCTTAAGACTGGAAGGATATGTGTACATCCGAGCCCCATTTATTGGTTGGGGGATGATGAAAATCAACCAGCTGAGCTTCCGTATCTCATCAGATCATACCGGGTGACGTGGATTGATTCACGGGCGAAGCTCCTGAAGATGGAGGAGACAAAATACAAAAAGGTCAGGACAACTGTTGGTCTTCAGAGGAAGGCGGAAACTTCCACAATGCTTTCCGAGTTGATGCCCCTCGAGGCAGCACACTGGATCTGTGAAGGTGTCGGAACCCTGGCTTGCCACGCTGCGGTCCACAAGCATTGGAGCCTGTTGAAGGCCTTGCTAGCAGCAGGAACTTGGCGGCATAAAGGCGGCATATCCGTTTGCTTGGGGACGGCTGACTTTCGAGTAGTGTCGGAATTCAGATGAGGGGAGAGCAGTGGTAGCTCGTCATTGTTCTCCTACGCACTGCATTCCGGCACCGAGAACTGCAGATGCCTGACTTTGCTTCGGCCCTTCATGTTCGAAGCGATTGAGAGGGCCCAGTTTTAAGAAGTGTGCCTTACACTTAACGCAAGGCAGAAGCAGCAGGAGCCCTTTTGCTCGCCCCCCTTACCAGGCTCGTCCGAGTCAGTACGTCTCTGCCCCCGCCTATTCCACCCCACCCAAGGCGGCCGCCGACAAGGATCGACACTCCTTGTAACGCAAGAAAAAGATATTCAAATCACGAAGCTGTGGCCAGCTGTCACCAGAGTTTGGGAATCCCTTTATCAATATAACATGGGCCTTACCTGAATGTTTGCCACCAGCCAGCAGCTGCGGGGGTTAGCGGATCCTGTCAGGAATGCATCATTGCGTTTGTGCAGCCGCCTGCGAGACGCTTGACTAAGAATGGTTGTCTGCACATGCTTCAGATTTTCATTACCAGAGCATGCTCATTTCATCTCATCACCTCTTTTGGCACTGTTTGGATCTGTCGAAGGAGCGTGCAAACACTATGTCTGCGAAACCCAGACTGGACCGGTGTCCACCTCTTGGATGACATCAAGGCGGATATTAATTTCCCACATCCAGACTGCATGATTGCTCCCGTCCTTCGCATGGCAGTGCGTTACGAGCATGAGGAGGCAGCTCGTGTGCAAACACCATCCCCTGCTGCCAGACAGTTGGCAGAGGGCAGAAGCGACTTTCCCGCAACTTTGCAGAAGGCTTCTGCTGGCACCCTCGAGTTCGGCCCGGAGCTGGATTTGGAGTCGATGCACCCGGACACCGGCATCACGCTACTGATGTGTGCTGCAGCCGGTGGTTGCACGGATCTGGTGGCGGCTCTGCTAAAATGCAGGGCGAATGTTAACTGTCGGTCTTCGGAGAAGTGCACAGCCCTTCATTTCGCGCTGGACTGTGCTTCGGGGGAGCCAGGGAATGCTTGTGTGCGACTCCTTCTGGAGGCCCGAGCAGACCCAAATGCTAAGTGTGGCGTGTCGACAACCTCGCGAAACTGTGGCATAGGCACCGGCTATATGGCAGGCTGCATGCCAGCTATGGCCAGCGACATGACAAAGCTAGAGCTCCTCCTTGAACACGGGTATGATGCGACAATGACGAGCGACTATGGGCTGTCATTGCTGTTCTGGGCCTGCCATGCGAGCTCCAAGAATCCAAATTGCGCCCCCATGCTACAGCGGCTTTTGGAGCTAAAGTGCTCGTTCTTGGATAGACTTGAGCCTTCAGCCAATACTCGGGCCAGCAACCAGGAGCCTTTTGGCATTGGCTTAAATGCTGCCAGTTATAGGACCACGCCTTCTACACTGGCTTCCTTTCTGACGTGTGGCAGGTTCCATCTCACCGACCCGGCAATGCAAAGTCTCTTAGACCATTATGACGTGAACACCCGGGATGTTGTGACGGAACTGCATGGCATCCTCTCCTTCATAGTCTATCAGATGCCTGCGTGGAACGCCGTACAGCAAAGCCCCTCCTTGTATTTGGATGATACCAGGTGGGTGGAGCATGTCTTTGCAAAAGGCATCGATCTTGAGCTGCCCTGGCTTGCGGTCAAGCACAACTGGCTGTCGAGAATTATGTTCCCTCTTCCACACATGAATTTCTTGCACGAAAGCGTCCTAATGACAGACTTTGTGAAGCCAGGAATCTATTTTAGCCTGTTCAACCATGCTCCTTCAGCTCGCATTCAGCAGTGGCCCTGTTTGCAGGAGGGTCCTGTTCTATTTCCACGGCTTATGCTGTAGGGCGTGCAGCCAGGAAATCTGAAATAGTAGACCCGTTCAACACGTTCTGGTCTTTCGGATCTCTGGACGGGAGCTCAGGTTCTGAAAGACCTGCCCGACAACGAGAAGGAATATGATATGTTCATGAAGCACTTCCTAAAACTTATTCGGGTTCAAGGTTCCAAAACGCAGCAAAATGCGTGGAATGACTGGTTAACAGCACGGAAGTCTACTGCGCGGTCGACGGAGGAGGCATGAGTGAACCTTGGCTGGACTTGAATAATCTTTTTGTACCTTCATCTTATGTATAGGGAATCGCAGGGCGGACAGTCCATTGAAGCATGACTGCAGCTCTCGAACCTTTTACTGGGTTTGGTTGAGCATGTCGTCGTTTCAGGCAGCAGACAGGAAGGCCGAGGAGTCCCCAGTAATTCTGAGGAGTGCAGACTTTGCTCTCCAGAAGTTGAGCTGATCTTGGACACGCCTCGCCGTGAAGGTGTGAAACATGAGAATTTGCTCTGCAGAGTGTTTCAGGATTTTGCCGAGCCTGGTAATTATTTACCGCCCCGGAAATATGTACAGAACCCAAGCTTTGTGCTATGTGTGGCCTGTGGCCTTGCTTTTTCTGGTTGCCCGAGTACCGAGTTGCCAGACGACCTTGGTCTCGTCCACTCACGGTCTCTTAGCTCGAGGGCTGGTGACTCCAGAATGTCCGTTGTCAGCATGATCGAATGTTTCGAGGTTTTCGTTGATACAGGCGAAGATGCGAAGATCTTGCTCTTACAAGAACCGTGAGCTGCATGCTCTCAATGTGGGCTACCCATGCCTATGTGATTTCCATAAGATCGCCAACGGCGGAGAGCTTGCCGTGCTGCTTCGGATCCCGTGAGCAGACAGGTGTCAAACGAATCCCGTTTCACACCAAGAAGTCCAGAAGCGGCAAGCTCTCAACGCGATGCATTACTCTGGCTTGCAAAAGCATGTTTTTCGATAACCTATGCTGCCGCCATTGAAGTTGCTTCTGTCGCTAGGCTATTGCCGTTGCCGGCTTCTGCAGTTCTCTTGTTTCTTTAGGTGTCTCTTGTTCTGCGAGTGCCGTCGCTGATACTCATGCAAGGCGGGAATAATCGAGTCATATCGAGTCCCCTTTCCAACCGATCCAGTCATGCCGTGATACCTGCAGCATCGAGTATGTCTGAGCTGTCGTTATTGTCGTCATTTGCAACAACAGTGTAACAGTTTAACGGTTAACGATCTAGGCGGTCAGTCAGTTTGTGTTTTCCTACCCCAATGTACTGTAGCGATGAAATCAGGCCGGAGGTTCTGCAACAGAGACGTGTAGTTGAACTCGACCAGAAGCGCTCCGTTCCTCGCGTAAAACCAAAGTACAGGCGACTTGGGCCTGGTCCCTGCGGTGTTGATGCTTGCATTGCCGTCGACACTCTCTCCTTTGCGTGAGCTCCGCTTGTTGCCAGCATGTCATGAAACCTTCCATAGACCGGCGAAGAAATTGTGTCACTGAATATTTCCTGTCGCTATGTCGAAGACAGTGTTTCGTCTTACCGTAGTGTAAGCCGCCAGAAGCCAACACTTGCAAAGCAAGCAGAGTCTTCCTGGCATGTAGGTCCGAAGAGCCACAATCCAACATGCGCTCAGGTTCGTTTGGGATTTGGGGCAGCAAGTTCCCGTCGTGGTAGTTCTTGACACTGTCGATTGTGATAGAGACCCAACCACAAGGGAAAATTGAAGGAACAAAGCAAGCGCAGGCGCGAGGAATTGAGATTTGGCCAACGGGCAGCCGGACAATGCTGGCTTAGCTTCGCTGCAGCCGTCGAACCAACGTGATTGGAATCAGGAATCAAGCTACTGTTTCTCTGCCGAAGGATGGAGCAGCAAAGTACCTCCGCGATTTCATTGAGCTGGATGTAGTCTGGCTTGCCGACACGACGGTCGCTGGCTCAAGCCTAGAAAGCATCATTGCACAACGTCGGCTCGTAAACTTAAGCCGCAAGCGACCTTGCTGATCAGATCAGCCGAAGGAAGAGCGAATCTACTCGAGTGATTATGCCTTGGCAGATTTTCGATTACTGCATGCCCGCATTCACTGCAACCTCACCCACATTTCTCAGATTGCATGTCTATGGTGTCAGTGAACCTTGCAGGGTGGAACGTACAAAAGCATCCTGGTTTTGCATTGGCCATGTGGGCCAAAGGCCATAACCGCAGAAACCGCAGCGTAGGCTCTTTGTGGCCTGACGCCATGGCACTGGCTGCAAAGCGCCGTGCCAAAGCCGCCGGCGCGAAGGCCAGCGCGCCCCCAGTGCGAGCGAGGCGAGCCTCGGTGAGAGAGAAGCGACGCAGCGATGCTCTGCGCTCTCCGTGCTTTCGCGAGGCCAAAGTCGCCCTCACTCTCGAAGGCCAAGGCCAGGGCGCCCGATCCGCGATCCCTTTCTGCAAATTGTCCTGTCCTGGAGGAAAGTCTGCCATTGGAGCCCGGTGCTTGACCGAAGCTGTGTGGTAGCACGGCTCCGCAGTGCTGCAGGCATGAACTTTCAAGAGCACTTGCAGCGGCGGACACTGAGAGGACCATCTCGATAGCGCTCTGCAGGCTTCCAGTCCCTTGCCACTGAAGGATACACCTGCACACGCACGAGACCGAATGTCGCGTGATGCAGCGCCAGCTGCTAGCGTGTCTCAAGGCGAGACGTGCCAGGGCATCGAGAGTAGCAGCGACGGTCCGAGTAGTATCTTTTTGCTTCCCTCATCCTGGTTATCAGTTATCATGTTGCTTCCTTAGCTGATCGACGTGTAAGGTTTGATCTCACAGCTGCCACCTCTAAACACGTAGTCCTGGTCCCAACCAATGCGGAGTACGAGCAGTTTAGCTGGACACGAAGTGAAGTGGCTAGATGTCGTCCTCCAAGACACTCGCCAGGATAGCGAAGAGCTTCAACACCGCATCAAAGCTGCTGAGGCGGTGCGAGGCTCAGAGATGTTATTGTGAGAGTGAAGAGGCCTCCGTTCTGATTCGTGCAGCCTTGGAGGACAAACAACAGCATGAGCAAGAGCCTGTGGCCTAGCGGAGAAAACGGGGATGTCGACAACACGAATATCGAAAGTGAAAGCGACTTGCCTTTCCAAGAACCCGCGTCGTTTCAGGCTCGATTCTGTCCGCCATGAAAACGCAAGCATGTGCAAGCCTTGAACAGATCTTCTGGACTTAGAATCACAGTAGACTCTGCAAGCTGCATGCCACTCATGAGGCAATCGCAGTTGGAGGCATTGAAGTCAGAGAAGCTGCTTGGCTTGGTTGAAATGTCTTGGTCGAAGCAACAGAGCACGTGCAGTACCTGCAGGCTGGCTATTCTCGCCCATCTGAACGTTGCCAAGCAGCAGCGACAGGAACGCTTTAGCATCCCGCTCCTGTGGGAACGTCCAGATTTTCCTTTGCCGAAGGCTTTGCTGCACCAAAGTGGCGCTGTGGCAAAAGAGGCTCTATCACTCTTTCATTATCTCCGTTTTCACATTGCTCGCAGTGGTGGAATGTCGAGGTGCAAACGCTGCGACAGCGCCTCGCCAAATCGGCAGAGGAGGTTCGGCAGTTTTTCTCGGCGAGTATATATTGGCGCTGAAAAGCATAGCTGCGCCTATTGCCAGGACGCAAGGCAAAAGTCGGAGCTGAAGAAGCTGGAGGATGAGCTTCAAATGCTCAGGCCTGCAAAGAAGAACAAAGCACAAGTTACATGGTCGCCGAGTCGCCGATGCCATGCTTTTCTCTGTGTTGTCGCAGTCGTCTTGGCTCAAGCAGTGTGGCGTGTGAGGCCAGGACAGGCAGCTGAACCCACCGCTCTTCCCTTTAATTCTCGTTTGCCAGGTCTTGAGCAGTCTCGCGGACTGGTGTTCTTCGGCGACGGAGGCGGCATCGACAGGTTTAAAGCTCAGGAGACCTGCGGGGGAGGCAGCTCTGCTTCCTCCCTCTTTGGGGCGGGTCGCAGCCTTCTGCAGCGGCTCGCCCCCCGTCGCTTACTGAACCTTTGCCGCAGGCTTGCTCTTCTGTGGTGGCATGCCTGACTTCAGACCTTTGTTGTCTACCGAGCCATTTGTCCATGGACATCCATGGACAGCCGATCTGGATGCGTGGCAGACCTGCGTGGGGCTTGGAGTGGCACTTTCTCCGAAGGCGAGCTGCCGGCAGAGCTGGACTCGGCATGCGTGTGATGCAAAGCTCGGGACCCCTTTCCGTGCGCAGAGCTGGGCTCGGCAGGTTCAGCAGGCATGAGCTGCTAAGTCAGGTTCTTGCCTAGTCGTCTTTAGGGTTTGTATAGCTGCTGACCCTAATTTGTTTGTGCCGCTGTAAGGGGTCTTCCCACACACCTGTCTTCTGCTTGCATGTTTTTATCTGCCGCCGGGGCTCAGCCTTATTCTGATGCTCCAGTCGCGCTTTGTGTGCACTACAGTCCGTTTGGGGCTCAACTCAGAGCTGTTGCGTAGCACACGTGTGTGCGAAATAACAACCTCAAACGGCGTAGCTGCCTTTTAGCACTTTTAAGCCAGTCCTCTCGTGCCTTCGGCGGTCATGTCCTCCTCCAGCGCGGCAACGGTGGCTGACCGGCTCGGAGAAGCATTGGCGGCGGCTCGGCGCATGGGCTTTGCACCAGTGGTGGGGCTGCTGTCGACGGACCAGGTGGCCGAACGACGCTGCCTGCTCAAAGGGCGCACCGACTCGGCGCCGGAGGAGATGCATGTCCCAGCCACCACGGCGCCATCGTGCGGCTGGGGCGTGGCTCGCCCATTGATCCTCATCGTAGCTGCCAGCCTGACCAGCCAGCACATCAACGATCGACTGCGTGGCCTGCGTGTGGAAGCACGGCGGCGGAGCGGATTTGAGATGGAACACTCGACGAGGACCGCGGGCAGCATCAGCGACGATCCAAGCCGAGGTTGGAGCCGGCGTGGGAAGAAGGCTTGGACATACGAGACGGTGGGGCCCGCATCCGGGAGGAGATCGTCGGCGGGGTGCGCCTGCTCATCTACGCGACGGCGGGTCGGACGAAGGCACGGCCCCCGGCGCTCCGAGCCACCTACTCGACGCCGACAAGCCGGCGGTCACTAATGTCCCCGTCCTCAATACCTGAACAAACCTCACCGGCGACCTCACGGAGTTCGGGCCCGGGGTGGTGCCAAGAGGACCGACGACCGCTATCGTCGGGTCACGTAGCGGCTGTGGTTTCAGGTCGACCGTCCGCCTGTGCTATTGGCCAGCTTGGCTCTCGCAGCAGAGCTGCGGTCCCAGTGCGCCTTTACGGCCGCAGACAGCTCCGCAAACTGTCTGAACTGGCCTCTGGCCCAGTCCGTGACCGGCTCGAACTCGAGAGCTGCCCTCTTCGATCATCGCTTCTTCCTTCAAAGGCCACACGGGAGAGTGCGATGTTCGCGGTTCATGGTGTCCAAATGGGATTGGTTTGGTGCTTGGCAAGGAGGAGTGCTTTGCCGAAAGATGGTGGAGATTGCAACGCTGGCATGAATGTGATATTTGAGCGAGACAAGCTTCAATTCGCTTCCTGGTACACCCTTGAGCGAGCTCGTTCCGGAAAGTGCAAATACCGCTGGCAATTGGTGCCAGCGTTTCCTTGCGATCAAGGGGGGGGGTGCCCTGCAAGAAGAGGATCGCATCGTGGAGCAGTTCGGCGTCTTGAACAGGCGGGTGCTCCCGCGATTAATGGCGCATAAAAGCTTCCAACCTCGAGCGATGAATGTTTGTCTGCATGGCCCATAGCGAGACTGCGACTCTCAAAAGGACATCGCCAAACCAAGAACAGCGGATTCAAAACGAGAGGCGGGAGTTGAAAGCACATCGTGCAGCAGCCAGTGGCCACGGACAGAACGCCACAGCCGTTGGCAGGGCAACGCGAAGGACACGAGTTTAAAGTTCGAGGACAGGCCGGCGTCGAGTTATTGGGAGCCTGGAAAGGGTTTTCAACCAGGACCATAATCCTCGAGTTTTGCTGTGGCATGTATTATCCCCTTATACCTGTAAAACCCTTGTGTCCAGAATTTCAGCCGCATCCGGCCAAAGGGGTTTCTTCTTGAGGTCAGGCGGGTTTATGTGTCCAAATCCGTGTTTGCAGCTGTTTCGTGATCGCACTCCGAGCCACGACGGCTCTTGGGCATCGTCGAGAGGTGCGACCCCCGCTATTTTTGCATTGAGTTGTGCATTGAAGCATTGTGGTTGGTGCTGCTGGGTTGAGATCGAGGTTTGAACGATCAATTAGAGTTGGGGCTCAAGCTTGAAAGAAGTTTTTTTTGAGCTCATGTCGGAGCTTCCGTTGCCGTTGGAAGCATTCGATGAGTTGAAGTCAGCAGGGCCCAGCCACAAATCAAATTCAACTCCGAATGCATAAAACCATGGTCCCGTTCGGGTGCATTCTGCTTCCCTTGTGCATTAGGACTTCACGAGATGCCCTTGCCCTGGTTCCACCAGGTGCAGAGTGTCCTTTGGCCCGAGAAAGCCACCCCGCATGCCGCTGCCATGCACTAGACTAGACAACATTGCTGCTTCAAGCTCATCACTAACCCGATACTGTTAAGGACATTCTCACGAGTGAGGAGGTGCCCGTGATCTGTGAAAACTACCGCAAGAGTGGTTCGGTTCGGTGCGAGAGTTGGCCAAGAAGTTTTGGGAAGCCCAAGCAGCGGTCAGACCCTGGGCTTCCATACGGGTTTGGGTACTTCGATGGTGGGTTAAGTTTCAATCTTGAGATGGCCACTAGACTCAGGAATCGGTGGAGAAGTACAGACACTGCGCAAGGTGAAGAAGTCTGAAGCTGAGGGCTAGGGAAGGGCTTTTGTGCTGATCGGGGTCGTGTCGTATCTCAGTCCGAGCTACAAGACAAGTGTGAGCTGCTAGGATCCGATCAGCTAGAAATGTTCTAGCTGTGCTGTGGCAGCTGTGGATTTCAATAATGAATGCCTGGACAACAAGAACCGACTCCAATCAATCATGTCTTCGAGCTGTCTTATGGTCGCATTTTGCCTCGACTCTTTAGCGATGCGGCGATGGTTTCCTCCCATGTGCATTTAGAAGGGCGGGGAACTGAGCATACAGAATCCCGGGACTCTGTGGGTTGATAGGTTCTTTCGGGTTGGTTTTCCTAATCATCCTCGCCCAGGTGGGCTGCGATGTGGTGCCAGAGGCACTTGGATCCCCGATTCGAGTGGTTGGTGCCCCATCACAGCTTCAGCTAGATCCACGAGAACTTTTCTGATTCTCGTGAGGTACACGATGCTGGATTGTTGCTCACTGGATTCTACAAGGCCTTTCTTCTGGCATAGGCCGGACAGGTGGCTCGGCGAGGGCAAGACCAGCTAGTGCCCCGCACGCAGCCGCCCCTCTGTGCTCTTATACAGGGTTTGAGTTCCGAGGTTTAGGGGGGTTGGGTTTGAGATTTTACGAGCTCGTGACATTCGCTGAGGTTTTAAAACTTACGGGCTTAGTTAATAGGCATAGGGCTTAGGGCTGCAGGGTTCTTGGGAGTCGCATTGTGGCATTGTGCATGAAGCAGATGCAACCTCGGCAGGCTTTTTCTGCTGAAGCAGTCAAGTAGGACTGACGCGTCATGTGCGACGACCACGTGCCGGCGACGCCGCCTCCGAAGAGAAGTAGGAGGAGGAGGGTTGCTGATCTTTCGGGGTTAGCACAGGCCTGGGAGAGTGATGTGAGAAAGGGATCGAGGAAGAGGAAGTGTTTGCTTCAGTGGAAGGATCCTACAAAGGTTGGTCTGACAGGCTTCAGCAGCTTGAAGGAAAACTGGAAGGTGATTCTGCATTTGATCAATATTTACTGTCCCGACTCGCCGCCGAGCAAGACAGTTCCTGTTGATGACGTCAAGCCCGAGGCTGCTTGGGTGCACACATCGGGCTTGTTCTTTGCTGATTCGGGCGAAGTATTGCCATGGAACATTGCAGCATCCTCAATCCTTGAACTTTCTAGGTTCAGAAGTTCTACGAGGAGATTGAAGTGGCCCCCAAATCGGGGCTGGTTCACTGTGAGAGCCATTCGCTGAAGATGTTCCTTACCTTTATGAACCGCCGGCATGATGACAGCACTCGCAAGGATTCTTTTCTGCATTGTACAGGAATGAATGAAGCTATGGTGCATTAGACCCGAACCAAAGTCGACTTATCACTTCTCAGGACAATCGCCTCCGAGCACTCTTCGACGAGCTGACGAAGTACTGGCCGCCTAAGCCCCGAAGCAAGAAAAACTTGGTTCAGGATGAAGAGGAAGGCGAGGATGATGAAGAAGCTGATGTAGAGGCAGAGGTTTGAGTTCGGTTGGTGGGGTGAGGAAGTCAGGTGCTGGGTTTCCGCAGCAAATCTGAAAGGGTCTCTAGTATTTGGGTTTAGGTAAAGGGCTTTAGGGTCGGGGGTTGGGCAGGGCTTGGGATTTGGATTCTTTGATGAAGAAGTTTGTTGGGTGAGGAAGTCAGGTGCTGGACTGGGTTTCCGCAGCAAATAATATGAAAGGGTTTCCGGTGTTTAGGTCTAGGTAAAGGGTTTAGGGTGGGGGGTTGGGGAGGGCTTGGGATTCGGTTATTATTAATGAAGAAGATTAGCTAGAAAGGCAAAGCTCGAGGCACAGAATGTTCACGCATACGGCTTGGGTTTCACGATCATACCGGGTGCAACAATTAAGTAAGTTTATTAAGGGGTTAGGGTGTACCATGCTTGAGGTATTTGGGAGAAGAGTGTTGGATTCTGGAGAAGGATGAGGAGCTTAACGAGATTTCGATAGGGCCAGGGTTGGAGGAGGGCTTCGCACATAGGGTTTCAGGGTCTAGAGTAGAGGGTATTTTGAGGTTGGGATTTATGTTCAGGAGGATGAAGAGGAGACCGAGACCATGACAGAGCCGGATGAAGATGATGATCGGCTGCAGCCGGTCGATCCTTGTCTGGCTGAGGACTTGGGTGTCAACTCACCCGAGCCTGCATCTGCTTATGTTGGCACTATTGCTTCTGACATGAATGCTGAGAATGGATTGCCCGAGCCCTTCAATCTTTCAGCTCCGCATAACGAGCCAAGCAGCTCCTCGAACCCCGAAGTCGACCTTCTGAGACAGCTGGCTGAGATTGAGCATCTTGTCGTATTACATCAGAGTGACTAGGGGCACATACTGATGTTGTTGTCTTTTCAAATCGATCTATGATTTAGCCCAGCGAATTAAGCCAAGCAGCCGGTACCAGTATCGAAGACATAGCAAGGTTATGCCAAAGATGATGCTGATGTTCATGCTGGTGGCCATGAGGGTGTAAGTGAAGATGATATACATGTTGATGGCTGATGGTCGATTTCGACGCCAAGAAGGCCCCATCTTCATATTCAATAGTAAAGCATAACAGATCCCGAGAATTTGTCACCAGAAACCAACCTTAACACCCCAGATCAGATCAAGCCCAACCAGTGTGCGGCTACTTTGTCTTTTCTGTTGCCGTTTTGCTTTCATGTTGCTGTTCTGTTTACAAGTTGCTGAAATTTCAATCGCTTCGGGAAGTGGCCGAAATTACGGCCGCAGGGTTTCCTAGGTATTGGAGGTGTACACCAATCGCACCGGTGGTCCGGTGAAATTCAAATGGGGCTGGATCACATTGCAGACCTTCGCGAGTTCAGAGCATCGTTCAAAACAGCGGGCTGCAAGTCAGGGGAGCACCACTAAGCCGCAAAGTGCGGTAAACTACTCGATGAGTCTGCCCGACACTAGTTTGGGCAGAACTTCGTTTGCTCTCGCAAACGATGAATTTGGCGGGTTCTTTGTGGCGTATCAAGTTCTTTGAACAGCAAGGTTCGATACTTCAGCCGAATAAACCTTCAAGCTACGTCGTCTTGCAGCATCGCAAAGGCCGTCCAACTAAATTCGTTTTCGACCAGAACTTTAGGTGTGTTGGCCATTCCTTGTGATGCGATTGTAACAAATGGAAGAAGTTCTTTAGATTTTGTAGTGAAGTTTGCCAGACCGTCGCGAGTGTGATCGTATGTGACTGCGGAGGGGCGCATCGGAATCTACATCCGCAGCCGTCGGCTCCGGCTTCCACGTGCCGGGTCGGGTTGGTTCGCAGATGCGCGCTTTTTGCCCTTGATTTTCATTGCTGCCGCAGCTTCTCAGTCGGCTCCACCCCGCTGCCCCGCAACATCTTCGCACTGTAACTTTTTGCAGAGGGTGAGCCCCTGCCAGCAGGCAAACCAGGGTTCTGTGCACGGGAATTCGGGTGCCCTGTTTTGTCACAGAGATGAGCTTGGCAAGTGATATGGAAACGTTTTCATAAGACGGGATTCAGCTCGTGGTCGTGCTTTAAGTGGACAATGCGAAACAGTCTGACTGAAAATGGCCACAAGCTGGTACTTTGGACGCACGTGTCAAATACCATCTTGTCTAGTTCGAGCCGGGCTCCCGTTTCCCACCGAGCTGGTTAGGGGAAAGGGGACAGCTAACGTGCAAGCACATGCAAGTAGGACCCTTTTCCTTTTGACCCGTTCCTCATTGGCAAAAGTCCGTAAAGAGGTCTTGGTACGGCTGGTTCGGTTTCGAACCCCGCAGACTGCACTAGCCGGCAACAACACCCCTGACCGTCTAGTAGCATACCGTCGCAAACGATTGGGCAGCTGCTACCAAGACCGGCGCCGGACTGCTGATTGGTTCGGGTGGAGATCCAAACCAGCAGGACGCCAGGCAGTGGTTGAGTTGCTTCTGGGACAGAAGCCGGACATCCGGAGGAAAGGAAAGACGACCGAACACCGAAAGGCGAGGGCAAATGTCCACATAGCGCGGCATGGCACCGGGGCAGCTGACCCCGACGGTGCAAACACATGCCGGAAATCCACTGACAAAGTATTGGTACGGGGCGGACTGCTGATTGGTTTGCATCGCACATATGAGCGCAAATAGTGCAACGGGGGGGTTGGGACGGACGGACCAGCCTCGGAGCAAATCGAGGGGTGGAGGGTTGTCTCTGCAAGGAGCGGCCGGGAAATCGGACAGTAGGAGGCCTGGATCGGAGCGCTCGCTGTGAGTTTGTTTGTTTCGTCAGCAGTGTTTTCTATGGTTATATCATGTGCCGCATTGCTTCGCGCTGATGCTCGAACCATAGAGAAACACGTGCATGCTTCGGAAGCAGCCAACAAATTTATTCTCACCCACCCTCCACACCCGTTGGGTGCTTGTCGCATAGCATGCACCGCTAGACCTCGGAAGCCTGCTACGCTTTGCGCAGACACTGCAACCCTTGCCGTTGAAAGGAATGAGTGGATTGTCTCTCTCTGTCTCATGCCCATACATGTACTTAACATAGAGAACTGCAGCGTGCCGTGCTTGATGCCGGATCCGAACCAAACGATGCACGAGCAGCCGGAGCAGCAGCGCCGGGGTGTCGGGAGTCGCAAAAGGCAGCCGAGAAAACGAAAGTCGCCGGAACCAGCTTGAGCCGAAAAACGTCGCGGGCTGCAACATGCAGAAGGAAAAAACATGCCAACTGGCAGAGGGGCAGCTCGACAGGCCGTGCGAAGCCCAGAAAAAATAACTTAGGCTGAACCGGTCGGGTGCAACGTGCTGCGAAACATGCGCACAGTAAGACGCAAGACCGGAAGTCCTGCCGCGGAATCGGAGACCACGACGGAGTCGCTGGGGTCCATGACGAAGTAAAAACCCTGCCACGTAAAAACCAAAACAGGAAACTGGGACGGCGTCCCAGCCTGAGCGTCAAGACCGAAGGTCACGAAGAGGAAGCGACCGGCCGGAAGCAAACGCACGACCGGATAACCCAGACGGAACCTGACCACCGGACAGCGACCCAGCTCAGAGAGCCGGAGCACGAAGCAAATCCTGACCAGAAAAAGAAGCTGACCAGACAGGACGAGAACCGGACCTATTTACGGGGCGAACGCAAAAACCGCAAGACGGGGAGAAAGACCAAAGCACCCGAAAAAAAGAGAGATTTAAGGAGGAAGGATGCAGTTGTGAAGCAGATGCTTCGACATGCTTCAATGTGCACCAGGGGAGTGAGCATCAGGGCCGTCAGGCAGGACCTTGGTGGTCAAGCAGTAGCCCATTGCGCACTGCTCAGTCCGATAGTTCTCCGTCAGCGCCGACAATGAAACGCGCATGTGTGAACCTCCTCAGAGAGCGATCAGGATGCTGCTGCGAAGCGTTTGCCGTGTTGGATGTCGTGACTGCAGGCAGCAATTCTCTGTTGTGGAGCAGAGCAAGTGTGGACTGGAGCAGTGGAAGCCTTGATGATCAGCCTTGATGCTATGGTGCATCACTGCCTGGAGCAACCTGTGTCAGCAACCAAGGAAAATCGAGTTTGCAAAGACTGAGCATGATGCTCAGCGGCTTGCTGGGAGCTCAGGAGCGTGCTCAGGAGCAACCAGACTTCTTGACAAATCACACCTATCTGAATCATACCTTGCAGGCATGTCGACGTGTTCAGCAACAGCAGAGGGCCTGCCATTCTGAGTTCTTCACCTAGCTTCGGCCGAGCAAGGAATCGGAACGATGGTAAGGTAGCGCAGCTTAAACATAGCATCCAAGGATGGGAAGTTTGGAGACGGAGCGGCAGCAGAGCTGCCGAAATTAGCATGCAGTCCTAGACGTCCGAGAGCAAACAGAAGCTTACTGGATTGCGAAGAGTCCGCTTGCCAGGCTGCTGATGTCCCAGGCCTGTATTCATGTGATCGAAAATTTTTATGAGCGATTTTGTTTTCGGACAGGTCAGCGAGGCGGAGCAGAAGAAAAAAACTCTGGAGCAGAGGGTTGGAAGGCCATGTAGCGCCTTCTGATGGCTTACGGCGGATCCGACGGATCTGGACTCTGGCAGACACTGCTCTCTTTCTGTGATGTTTCTCAGATACCAACATTGAGCCAACTTGTTTCGTTTTGCGGCACTCGCAGGGAGCAGGGCGCCCAGGCTGCCCTTCAAGGCCGGCTTGCTCGCCGGTGTTGTTCTCGCATCTCCTTCCTTGTCGAAGTCTTAGGCCGCAGAGCCGCACTGCATCGGGAGATCAAGCGACTCGAGCAACAGGATGCGAGCGCACTTGAGGCTTCATTCTGTTGCTCCTGAGACGCAGATATCCAACCATGTTTCATCTTGAGGCAAGTAAGCAGCTCAATGCAGAAGTCACCAAGCTCGAGGAGGCCAAGAAGGCAACACCGAAAAGCTGTGTGATAGCCATTCCTTTGTTCCTTGGACATCCAAAGCTATGCTTGGCAGACATTACACAGAAGACTTCAAGCCGCCTCTTCTGAGATGGCAGCAAAGCGTCACAATCTCCTGCATCGGACTCAAAGTGGCTGTGATCTTCCCTCCTCGTGGCTTCGCTTTGATCACATGTAAGGAGCGAGTGTCAGCAGCTCAGTCCGCTGAGTGCGGGCTCGGAGCGTGTGTTTTCCTTCACTCCCTCCTCAAGGCTGGTTTCGGGTTTCGAGCGTCCCACAACATAGGCACAGATAGCGCTAAGGTACGAAACCGGGAGAGTCAACATACAAAAAAAAACAAGAAGGGCAAGCACTCCAGCAGGAAAGTCCAAACATCGTGAGGGCCTTTGCATACAGAAAGGGAGCTATGCATTTACAGGACGACTCTCCATATCCCTTGCTTCCCCTGCCCTCAAGCCAATCTGCGACATCCGAGATCCCGGTAGGACCAGCGACGACTGTCCTGGAGCCTGTCGTGCCTAGAAGAAACTCCAGGGGCTTTGGAGAGTTGCCATAGCGACTGTCTTCGTGTATTGCACCCCGAAGCCTCGGCTGTTGGCTCATGCTTCGTGAAGCTGTTCAACAAGCAGGATGTCAACAAAGATTCAAGACATCGGCCAAGAGTACCATTGAATGCGAGCTGAGTGAGTCATGGTGGCTTTCAAACTTCAGGGTTGGGAGTTAGTGGGACGCTGTTTTGGAAGCCTTTCAAGATGGAGGCGTTCCTGTCGCTGATTACCAGCACACCCCAAACACGTCCATGTGCGCAGGCCTCCAGTGTGCCGGGTGTGCGGGAGGCCCTGGGAGCTTCAGAAGTTCCGTGGACCAGGGATGAGACTTCCATGGCAATGGGCGTGGCCTTGTTGGGCTTCTGCGGATGCTGGGCCCGGCAAAGGAGAATCCCAAGAGTTCTTCGAGAAGCTGACAAAGTCATCAGAGGTGGATCCTACACATTAGATGACTTGGCACGAAAGGTCAAGGCAACTCCCGTGAAGCCAGACGGGACGGAGCTTTCTCCCGGGGAGGTACGACACATGGAAGTGCGACAGAAGCAGATCGCTGCTTTGAACAATTTCATGCTGCAAAAGCATCGAAAGAGCAGGAAAAAAGGCATAGCTCCACAGATTCTTTACACAGACGAGCCAGACAACCCCTGGAGGGATCGCTACCTCCTGTGCGAAGACTGTGAAAAGCGTGTAAACCTCGGCAAAGAACCGCGATCCAACTGCAATAACTCGACCTTGCTAGAGCTGGACATGACTGCACCCTTTTCACGCGAAAATGTGATGGTTACTAGCTGCGACATTGTGCAAATGATTCGTGACGATGCTTGGGTCTACAAAGACAAGTACGGCAAGCTTACAAGGTCGGACGAGAAAAATGCAACGGGCACTTTTCCGGTGCAGGTATGCTGCGTGTGCCGGAAGACGACTTTAGAAGAAGGGAGGCGCTTCAGGATGTGCAATGTCTGCCGAGGAGTCTCGTATTGCTGCGAAAGATGCCGGGCCGCGCACAATCTCAAGCACCAGGCCACATGTGTTCGACCATACTTGCCATACCGTGGTGAGTGGGGCATACGCAGGGAGCTCAGAAACATGCGCTCAGAGATTTATCCTCTGATCAATACCTGGGCCCTCAAGGAACCAGACCAGCACCGGATAGCCTGGCTACCAGCTCCAGAGCACCAGCAGAAACTGTTGGATCAAAGGCGGCCCAAGAAGGTGAGCCTTCCTACGGGATCCAGGAATCGAAAACTACTTGCAGCAGAGGGCATTGCGGGAAGCTGTGTGCAGGACGGCAAGATTGTGTTACGGGGGGGGGCACCATTGGCATATCGGCGGCAGCGCACCTTTGCCAAGCAAGAGGTGCCCGATCAGGCTTTCTTGGACATGATCGGAATGACCGAGGAGGAGTATGTACAGAGAGATTTGGAGCTGCGGAAAGAGGTGCAGGAGGAGGACGACGCAACCTTGTCAATTGTCGAAGAGGTGGTAGAGGAGCCCGCTGAAAACTTGACGCTCAAGAATGGCACGTTCGGTGGCAAGAAGGTGAGACCGAGAACAACCCTTCGAGGAAATCACATACCAATCCCGGTCAGAGAAGTCCCGCAAGTGGTCTTGGATGAAGGTGCCATAGCCCGCATGGAAGCAGCCGTGGAGAGTGGAGAGATTGTCAACATCGACGAGAAGCAGTTTGCCCCAAGCAAGCCTGTTTGGGAGATGCCACGCCAGGGTCAAGCAAGAAAGTTCTGGACTCCAGTGCCAGAAGACAAAAAGAAGAAAGGCGTGGTGTATCCAGAGTCTCCAGTTCGCGAGCTTGCCAAGAAGCATGGGTTGCGGCTCTCGGAAGATGCCCTCAAGCGCTTGGAGGCCGCCGCAGAGGGAGCCGAGCATAATCGACACCGCATTAGCTGGCAGAAGCCACTGATCGTTGATGATGCACAGGAGCAGCTGACTTAAGCTGGTAGCTCCTGCCTTTTGATGTGCCGCGTTTTGGAAAATGTGCCGGATGCATTTGCTTTCATGCCGCAGTTGTGTACTGAGTCGTTGCACAAGCCACTCTGGCTGCAGGGATGATGCGCTCCCGACGGGCAGCATGGAAGCTTCTCGTGGCACCCTTTGTGAAGGTCAGCTCTGCGAACTCACCGTCCATACTCCTTGCTTCTGGAAGCTGCTCTCAGGTGCTGCAGACGCGAACACTGAGAGTCGGAGCTCCGTCTCGGATGCTAGGAAGGGAGACAGTCAGCAGGAAAGGACGGAGCCCTTGAAAGACTCCGAAGAGAGAGGAGCCGGAGGCGGAGGCTCCCGCTGCGGCTCCGGCGTCTCCGGCGTCTCCGGCGGCTTCCTCAGCGACTGCGGTCTTCCCGAAGAAGCCGCGGAGCATTTGGAGCACTTGGAGCTTGGGCAGAGCCTGGATTTGCCAGAGCTCGGCCTCGAGGCCAGGCTCCGAGTCTTTCCGATTGTCAGCCTTGTTGGGACTGTGGGCTGTGGGCCTTCAGTCTTGGAGGCCGCTCCTCCTCTTGGCCCAGAGGACCTGCTGGGAGCCGGAGTCGCCGGAGCCATGGAGCAAGCCGAGCTTGTGTTGCAAAGCTCGAGACATCTTGCTCGTCCCCTCCCTCAGTGAGACTGTCTAGTCGCCACGTCACGGGCCGCCCGGCCGCCCCGGGGGGCCCCTTTGAAGCCACTTTGATTCCTGATTTTGTTGCATATCGATTGAAGGAAACGAAGCCCTAGACACGCACACACGGAGCGCCTACAATCGCATCAGGTCCTCTGTCGGTCCCCAAACTGGGTGGCTGCACTTTGGCGGTTTTACGTGAGGAATGGAGAGGACTTACTGTCACCTCACAGCGCGTGCCGTCGTTTCGATTTCGTGCCTGTCGCTGAAACTGCATGCTCGATTTCTCCCACATCGAACTCTCGGCACAACGTCATGCACCGGACGCCGATCGAGCGCTTTGGCGCTTTTTAACTTCCCGGGCACATGGCTCGGGAGCGCAGGACCCACTTCCGATCGAAGGCTGGACACGTTGCGATGCCGCGGCCCGGCGTCACCAAATCCCCCGATATGCATCGCAGCTCCCCCCCCGGCCGGTGGGATGGAATCGTCTTTTGGAACCAAATTGTTGATTTCTGGTGTTTGCTTCAGGGGAAGGGGTGTTAGTAACAATAGAGAAGTGACTGGGAGTAGGACTTGCGGGATGCCTTCTAAACTGCATAGGTAAATCATCTAGAGGATCATACTTCTCCATAGTACATCGNATCGAGTAGAATGCAGGATAGCAAGGCACTACAAGGACCCTCAAACAAGCAACCCCGACCCCTAAAACCCCCCAAGGTGCTTTTGGCACCCGACCTCGCTGCGCCCTTCATAGGGCTCGTGCTTGAGCCAAATCCGTTCGGATTTGTGCGTGTCATCCTTAGCAGGGGTCATGCGCCTGCCAGACGAGATGTGGTACACTTCTCGATTTGTNTGCTTGAGCCAAATCCGTTCGGATTTGTGCGTGTCATCCTTAGCAGGGGTCATGCGCCTGCCAGACGAGATGTGGTACACTTCTCGATTTGTGCACCACCTGCCAAAAGTAGGGATATTGTGCCCTACAGCAACACTGCTCCTCAGCAGAGGACTGAAACTCAGGCCGCCTGCTGCGATCAGAGTGCACAAAAGACTATCGCTGGCTAATCACTCACGGTCTTTCAAGAATGTCAAACACGCTTCAGTGCATGACTCAGCCTATGAGCTCTTGGCCGAGTACCCCCGCGACTCGGTCTTTCATTTCTTGTAACGAGGTGCCTCAAGGTTCTTTAAGCCCTGTGGCTCACCGACGGTGAGCAGCAGCCGGTATCACTAAGCAAATTCCTGATTCCTACTGGACTATTTCTTCGGCAAGAATCAGACATGCAAGAACTGCGCATGACATCGGCTACAACCTCTGTGCGGGACTTCAGCTTCCGTCCTACCAGCTCTTCGTGGTGGCCACGTGGGCCACGTGTGACGACAAAACTTCTACTTGAAACCTGCGTGGGAGCGAAGCTCAGCCAGTTTGGTTTTCGACAAGACTTTCGTTAGCATGTCTGCAACCAGTGTAGCGCCAGAGTGATGCTGCAACAAGACATTCTGATCTCTGATCTGGTCTCTCAACCATGATGCCCTCAAAGCAAAAGCACGCGTCCTCCAAGTCTTGACAAAGAACGTCTCTCTATTCGCCACTACAATGCTTGCTGAGTTACGTTGTATCACCAAACATCTTCACGTGTGAGGCGAACGGACGACCCGTAAGAGCCTCAAGCAGTGGAAGGGTCTTCGTTGCTTCTGACATTGCAAGTGCCAAGGCAACTGTCTCTGCCTCGCAAACGCTCCATGCTGTAACTGTCTGCTTCGAGCTCCACCATGTCAAGGGAGAGCCAGACAAGGTGATTACCCCGCCTGAGCGTGATCTGCTGCCCTCGGGCGCANTGTCTCTGCCTCGCAAACGCTCCATGCTGTAACTGTCTGCTTCGAGCTCCACCATGTCAAGGGAGAGCCAGACAAGGTGATTACCCCGCCTGAGCGTGATCTGCTGCCCTCGGGCGCAAACGATGCGTCGCTCCACACTTCAAGAGATGTATTAGCGATTGAGCCTTCAAAGCATACACCAATGTCCAGGGTCCCCCGAAGATTCGCCAGCAACCGTGGGCGATCTTCAAGACTTGCGTCGGGCACTTGTGCAGATGAGAGGCTGCTGGATCTCTGCTCTTGGTTGCTACCCACAGCAGGCAACCCAACTCGGTCTGGGCCTTCTTCAAGGCCGCAGCGTAGCCAGGACTCTCCGGGTCTTCAGTTCCTACAAACTCTACCTGTGGAAGGCTCTGGGAGCCACGAAGATGTGTCCAGTTTCTCTGATGTAGCTCATTTAGAACCCATCTCTTCTGATGGAACTTGACAGCACCGTCAGCTTCGAACTGAATCTGAAGCCCGATGAATGTCAACTCTTGAACTCGCTTCAAACTGACGTCTCCCTTTCGAAGCTCGTCAGGACCCGCGCGGCTGATAAAGCCCGAGAGTTTTGTATTCCAAGTCGCTGCAACAAAGTCCATGAATGCCGTGCCTGCCGATGCCTGTCCTACCACCAAAACGTCGTCGACGTAGACTGCAGCGATGCCTATGACTTCTTGCGAGCAACGGTCTCGCAGCACAAAGACGAGCGCCAGGCCGAGATCGAGGCTACCCACGAGGTGCGGGACACCGCTAAGCCGATCCCGAGCACCGACTATATCGCTATGAGGCAAGCTTTTGCCGCTAAGTTTGAGGAGCTTGAAGACAAGCACATCCCCGCTAAAGAGTATCTCGAGAAGAAGCTAGCGGAGCTCGAGTCCGGTGAGTTCCCGGCCCACCCGCTAACCGAGATCATCAGCAGGGACGAGGTGGATCCCGATACGCTGCTACCCGTATGGGATGCTAAGGGCACGCTATCCATCAAGAAGGGTGGCTCCAAGGCTGCTATGCCATCCGGCCCAGAGCAGCTAAGGCTGCGCCTCACCGTTCTGCAGAACGCGCTAATTGTCATACAGCTATAAGGCACCCCAACCGGGACGAGCTAGCGGACGTCACCATGGCCCTCTTCGAGAAGCACAAGGAGTACCTGCTAGGTGACTACTGCTATGGCCTGCGATCCAGCGACGACTCCGGCTCGCTAGTGCCCCCGTGGAGCCTGGTGCTCAGCTATGAACACGCCATCCGCAAGCATGCTTACAAAGTCATGGCGACGGCTGGCTACACCTTTGGTGCGGCGCGAGTCCACGCCTACAAGCTAGGAGCCGTCGGTGAAGGAGCGGAACTTCACCGCACCGCTAGCTCTTCACGCTTGGCGGCCCCAGCCCTGGGTTGCTAACCCGGAGCGGCCGCCCAAGAAGCTAAAAGGGCAAAGGCCGCGGGAAGGCCAAGGAAGGCAACGCTAAGAAGCTAAAGGAGGGTTCCGACCGCACTCTGGAGGGCCAGCCCATCTGCTTCCGCTACAATGCTAAGGGGTGCAAGATGGTGACAAGTGCCACTTCGCACACGTGTGCATGCTATGTTTTGGCAAGCACCCGGCTACCAAGTGCCCCCAGAAGACAGCGAAGCCGGAGGCCGCGGCCACGGCCGCGAAGAACTGACTTGGGCACGAGCTTCCAGTGCTACCGCAGCCGCAGCCGGCGCCACAGTCGCCCGCTATTGCGACTACCCGCGTGCCCCGGGCTCTGCCCCCTTCGGGTGGCAAGCGCCCGCTACAGGTCCTCTACCTCTTCGCTGGCACACCTCGCAAGCTAGACATGGCCGCCTGTCTCCAACACCTGGCCGCTACTTGGGACTATCCTCGGCAACATCTTCGCGGACTTCGCCTTCCAGGTCGCTGCTCTGGTGGCAGATGGAGCTGCTAGCTTTTTAGCTATGGAGCAGCCAGAGGACTTGGGAGCGCTAGCGTCTGGGGCTGCGCACTGTGGTTTTTCACCAGGCTAGCTTCGGCACTCCCTACGCTAAGCCTACCCGCCTGCTCCTGCGCATGCCGCTAGAAATGCCCGACTTTGTCTTTGAGGGTCTTCCTTGCTACGATTCTTCTGGTTTCTACTCTGGACCGCTACCCTCTGCACAGGGTTGCACCAGCATGCTGCAACGGCAGGCTAAGGGCGCCTTCAAAACCACAAGCTCTGAACAATGGCCCGCTAAGATGTGCCAATGGCTCTCTGCATCCTGCTTGCGCTCTGCTAACGCCGCCGTTTGGTAGGGATGCGGAAGCTTCGCACGACGACCTGCTACCGCCCCAGCTTGAGACCTTCCCGATAAACAAGCCCGAAGGGCCCCGGGACGGGAACCCCCGTTTCTGCCGCCAGCTAGACCACGCCAGGAGCTACGCCGATGGTCGTTCGTGGGATTGGCTAAAGGAAAGGATGCTGGAGCTCGTCCTCGCTGTAATTCCGAAGAGAAGCTAGAGAAGGAGGCCTTCAGGGTGGGAGCGAGGCTGCGGGTTTGCTAGCGACCCGGAATCGCGACCTTCGCCAGCTTAGAGGCCCAGGAGGTGGCCGAGGGCCAGCAGCTGATCCGGGCCTTGCTAGAGGCTGCCGGGGACGGGCCGGGGAGCGACGTCCTGGACCCGCGCGGCTGATAAAGCCCGAGAGTTTTGTATTCCATGTCGCTGCAACAAAGTTCATGAATGCCGTGACTGCCGATGCCTGTCCTACCACCAAAGCGTCGTCGACGTAGACTGCAGCGATGCTTATGACTTCTTGCGAGCAACAGTCTCGCAGCACAAAGAGTCCCTCTTCATCTGAAACCAACTCTGCAACGAAGGATCCTCCATCATAAGCAACCCCTTTGCCATTGATGGTGTCGTCCCTCAGCTTGCTCCGGGCTCTAGGATCAAACCATATATGTGTTCGCGGGCACGCCACAACACATTAGGCTTGACTAGGCCCAACCGCTTCAGGGTCGAAGGCGGTTCTAGTAGCACGATGTCGTCGTCGTCCAGCTTTGAGTTCAGAAGGGCCAGAACTTCCGGATGCAGCCACCCACTCAGAGTGGGCGCTCAACTCATGTCCCATGATGCGAAGTGCGGTTGGACTGACGTTCTGCGTCGTGACCTCAGCACCGTCGTAGGCCTCAAAGTTGCCGCAAGCACAAAGACGAACTTTAGCTTTCCAAGGAGGCTCTCCCTGAACCTTCGCTTTAGACTCTTGCCCAGTCCTCCTCGGGCCTGCGCGACGGCACCAACTTGGTAGGCAAGGGACGTGGTATCTTCACTCCTGGTGCTAGACCGAGATCCTGATGCAAATTGTCACGGGATACTTCTTCCAAGACATCCATGTTATGCATTCCCGTCATTTCCGCCAAGCTCCGCCGTACCACTTATCTCTATCCTCCTTTGATCCTTCAAAGAAGACTCTACAATCCGTTGGTTCCGCCGATGCCTTCATAGCAGCAAGCTCGGTCTTCAAGAGTGCTTGTTCATCCGCTTGGGCCTCCTCGTCAGCGATGTCAAGCTGGTACCCCTTCGGCTCCACAGGCTCATGCTCCAACCTCTTTGCGAGGCATGCAGCCAAGGAGAGCCCACACACCGTGCACGACTTGCCTTGCAGCCACGTGCTTTGCTTCAGGGATTGCGGCTTCGAGATGTTTGCTGATTGCTTGCTTTGTGCTTGACAACTGATTGCTGTGCTATGGCCCATTCCAAGGAACGAACTGGCATGATCATGATCGTCCTCCCGAATTCGTTTTCGGATTATCGTGGCGGCTGCGGCTTCATGATCAACGGCCTCTGGGCCGTCCAATCTCTCCTCAAGCGTTACGATCTCATCTGGATGTGGTTCCGTCCGCCATCACGAGCTACCCACACTGCTACATCCTCGTCAGGGCTAAGCAGCTTTCGCCAGTGTTTCGGAGCTGCGTCCAAAGGCTCCGGCACCCGAGTAGTCATGATCTTGGTACCGGCCTCCGTGTCCACAATGACCTGGGATCCATCCTGCATGGATTCCTCCACACACAGAAAAATTCCTTCTCGCACTCGAGGAGCAAAAGGCTCTGCCCCCTGAATACGAACACCAACTGGATCACCAAAAGTGGGCATACCAAGTGGAGGATCTTTCACAATCGCGCTCAAACGAAGTTCATAAGTTGCTTGCTTCACAGCATATGGNTGAATACGAACACCAACTGGATCACCAAAAGTGGGCATACCAAGTGGAGGATCTTTCACAATCGCGCTCAAACGAAGTTCATAAGTTGCTTGCTTCACAGCATATGGCCAAAACGATCGTGGCATGTCCGCATGCAGAAGAAGACTTGTGGCGCGTTCCTTGATGATGGTTTGCACTTGTCTCTCAGCTCTGCCGTTCGCCTGAGGGTCGTATGCCGATGAGCACGTTTTCCAAACGGCATCCTTAAACAACTGCTCCGCAACTTGCGAAGCGACAAACTCCTTTCCACCGTCCGAATGCGCTCTCACAACTGCTGTCGGGTCCTCCAACTCTGCCCTCACCTGCTGCTCTTCATGTTCCGCAATGTTTCTTCGGCCTTCTTAGACTCGTGAGTGCGCGCATACGGAAGTGTCTTCTTATCTGCAGTAATGTAAGCACCGACCAAGAAGTACAATGACGCATCCTTTCCCCGAACATGCGGGCCAGAAAGATCAAAGCTGAGCACAGCTGAGCTCACCTGAGCAGCTGAAAGCTTGTAGTGCGCCTTCCGATGTCCTCTGCTGCCCTGGCACTGAAGACAATCCTTCTGGTAAGACGAATGCACGACACAGGAGGCGATGCCATCATGAACTGACCTATTTCCTAAACCGTCCCTGAACTCACAGGTCTGACAGTCCTGAACGACACTGGAACCAGCCTGAGCTTCACACACCTCCTGCCAAAACTCAAAATGACCCGAAGTCTGGCCCAACTCACAAGTTTCAGAACGAGTCTCGGAGGGCGGCTCAGGCAGGGAGCTAGATACAGGATTCTGGTGTGTCTGATGTTGCTGAGTCGGTGTCGTGATGCTCTGTTGTGCCTCTGGAGCTGCCGCTTTCTGATGATGTCACAGTCTCAACTGCCGCCTGGGGTTTTGCGCACCACGATAGCTCCAAAGGTAATGGGGAACCCATGTCCACCAGTGGCGCCAACTCTGACTGTGCCAACTTCCTAGCCAGTTGAATGCCCATTCAGGACCACTCGCCTTCTGTGCCATGCCAGCACTTCGGTGAAAATCTGAAGCCCTTGCCTCGAATCTCCACTAGCCTGCCCAACAAAACATGATCAGGTCGGACCTGACGCAGCTCCTGACCCTGCGGATCTTCACTCCACAGCCTTCCTCCACTAGGCATCTCCTCCTTGGATGATACACACACACCAGGAAGTTGTCATTGATGATGATGCTTGTCCAGGTTCCGGTAGGGAAAATTTTTCGTAAGAATGCATTGATCAGTCTGGTCAGCTTCGGTCTAGCTTTACACTGCCAGGATAACCCTGGCAACCACCATGCGTCCATTCGCCAAAAAGCCAAGAAGCTGCGTGATGTTGGCCTGTGTCCACGCCTTCGGCCCATTCTGCAACAAAGTTCCAGCTGCTTCTTCATCCCGGATCAATGCTTCTTGCGGGCCGACATGTGACTCCTCCTGAGCCGTATCGGCGTGAACTGCAGCCACTGTGGTTGTCACCAAGTCCTCAGGTGTCTCCTCCTCAACCCCTCCACACGTCCCAGCCTCTGCAGTGGACACCGTGGCGCGCAAACGTATCAAGGTACCTCGACGAGGTAAGGCAGCCCACCATGAATTTCCAACTGAACCCACTCACCTTTGAAAGCAGAACCCTTCGGCAACTGCAACCATGCACCTTCATCACTCCACAAGAACTTACATCCAACAGCTGTCAGCCTACGCACTCCCGCGAGTGCTATCAGTAGAAGCAACCGTCCCGGCATTTAACAGTGCCTCCAAGTCTGAGCTGTCCTCATCACTAGAAGAAGGATTGAAGTCACTTGCTGGATTGCTTTGTGCCATCATAACCATGGAAGTCACTGCTGACGCCTTGGCCTTGGCCTTTGACTTAGCCTTGGCTTTGCCCCTGTGTCCTTCCTCATCATTTGCTCCAACCAATGCTGTGGCGTTAGGTGCTGCTGCAGCTTTGGGCTTAGGCTTGTGTTTTTCGTCGTGGGAAAAGGGGCAATTCTTCCGGTAGCAGCCATTTTCAGTCCTCTGCCGCTGGTCAGCGGCGCCTGTGTCTTGGGAACTAGAACCTCCCTGTCCTTGCTTTGCGCTGCTCTTTCCTCCAGCCTTGTCCTTGCCCTTTCCCTTGGAGCCCTTATCCTTGCCTGTACCTCCTTTGTCCTTGCCCTTATACCCTTCGCGGCTATAGAGGAATCATCCTCCTTGGCCAAGTCCCTTGACATCTCATCGGCCGCCAATTGTCGTAGCTCAGCCTCTACCGTATCAAGAAGTATAACCACCCCCTGGGGCCTACCAAGCTGGACATCCGGAAGGATTCTAACAAGGGTTCTCAGGCTGTCATACTTTTTCTCCAAAGTTTTTATCATGGCTTGGATTCCTTTGATCTGCTCGTACGCGGGAATCTCGGGCAATGACAACGATGCCACCCTACTCTTTGCTAGCCTCCACCTTCTAAGCATGTCAATCGCATCACGTGCCGATGCAGCGGGACTGACATTGCGAAGAAACCTGACCAGAGCCTGCTGTTCCTCGAGGCCTCCTGGTCGAACACACAAGTAGAGCTCTTCTAGCAAACGGAGCGATGCGATGTCTCGATGCCCTTCATCTGCCTCCAGCGCTGGTGTTTTCGTCGAGTCAGGAAGCGTTCGCAATAGAACCATNACCAATCTAGATTCGTATTCTGCTGGAAAACCAGTTACCGGGACCAATGCTGTCAACGATTCACCCGCTGCTTGCCGATCATGCCTCGCCTGTGCTCGCTTGAAACACTCTGCAACATAATCTGCGAAGAAGGGCTGTACCGTAGCAGCCAAAGTCAAAGCCTGGCGCTTCCACACATCCAAGCGTAGAGCCAACTCCGATGGAGAGCCAGCGCCATCCTTTGGATTGAAGCTCGGAATGTCCTGCAATGTTTTCCACTTGGCATTGGGCACAGCAAACTTTCCCTTAGCAGTTTGCGACGATTCCTCGCCCGGCGGTGCTGCTGTTTTGTCTGCTGGTGTGCCTCTGTTCGTAAACTCTGAAGGCAAGCCAGGAGGTGGAACAGACGAACCCCAAGGATGATCATCCTGAGCGTGTTTCGAGCCCCACTCTGACCAGTGATCTTCAGCATCATTCTCGCCCTCATGCCACCATGCCGTTAAAGGACTACCACCTCCAAAGCTCGGGGATTTACCAGGCGTCATCTGGGGCCAGAGGACGTTGCATCCCTGCTGGTCGATTCCCGACTTTCTGGATGCTTCTCAACCATGGCCAATCTCTCACTGACCACGCTCACGGTGTTATCAAGGCTCATGATGCTAGCTCTGGTTTCTCGATACGTGTCGCTAGCCGTTGCGGCTTCACTTCTCAAGATTCCCAGCTCGCTGNGACCACGCTCACGGTGTTATCAAGGCTCATGATGCTAGCTCTGGTTTCTCGATACGTGTCGCTAGCCGTTGCGGCTTCACTTCTCAAGATTCCCAGCTCGCTGTCAACCTTGTTGGCCACATGCTGAACTGCAAGTGTCAACTCCTCAGCATTACCGCCTGTAGTTGGAGAATACAACACTTGTCCCTGCGTATCCAGCCTTGTTTTGTGTTCCTGTTGAACGACTAACATGGTCTTACTAATCGAAGCAATCTCCTCAAGCTGCCCAGCCAAAGTTTCCACACGGGCCTCAATGGCGGCTGTCCTCTGGATTGTCTGATCAAGATCGCGTCTGTTACCTTGCATGCCTTGGCTTTGCGGCTCAAGTGTAGCTGTAACCTCCTGACGCAACTGATCCAGTTGTACGCGCGCGGTTTCCGATGAGTGTGCACTCTGTTCACGAAGTTGCTCCATGAAACGCTGCTGTTCTTGTACTGCAGATGCCAACTGCGCCACATGGGTTTCCAAAGCAATACAGCCTTCTTGTAAACCCTGCGTTGTAACACCCACGCCCTGTATCATGGATCCAAGTACGCTAGTACGATGCTGAATCCGAGCAGATAGCTCGACGATGGCGCGGCGAACATCTTGCAAAGCACTCTGATCCAAGAGAATACTCTCCTGAAGCTCCTGCAAATGCTCTGGCTGCAAAGTGAAGGATGTTAGCAATCGCAGAGTCATTGTTCCAGCTTCACTTTCAACATGCATTTGAAGTGCCTGCGTCGCTGTTGCTGCTGCTTCCGCTGTCATCTGTTGTGTGGATGCTTGCGGTGTCGTCGGCATACGAAGTGCGGCTTGGGGGCTTGGACTCATAACCTGTTGATTTCTGGTGTNGCTTGCGGTGTCGTCGGCATACGAAGTGCGGCTTGGGGGCTTGGACTCATAACCTGTTGATTTCTGGTGTTTGCTTCAGGGGAAGGGGTGTTAGTAACAATAGAGAAGTGACTGGGAGTGCCTTCTAAATTGCATAGATAAATCATGTAGAGGATCATACTTCTCCATAGTACATCGAGTAGAATGCAGGATAGCAAGGCACTACAAGGACCCTCAAACAAGCAACCCCGACCCTAAAACCCACCAAGGTGCTTTTGGCAGCCGACCTCGCTGCGCCCTTCATAGGGCTCGTGCTTGAGCCAAATCCGTTCGGATTTGTGCGTGTCATCCTTAGCAGGGGTCATGCGCCTGCCAGACTGCCAAAAGTAGGGATATTATGCCCTACAGCAACACAAATTGAAGCCGGCTTCACCGCACCGATTGAACTGCACAGCTTGAGAAAAGGGCCAACGCCGTCAACTCGGGCTTCCCGCGAAAGCTGCACGTTGCACCAGCGCCAGAAAGAAGCATTCAACACACCGCAGCTGGCTTCTCGATCTGAACCTAGCAGTCTTGCTACTAACGGTACCATCGCGACGACCATAGTTTCCGCTCTGTGATGCGTGCCACTTTCTGCTTCTATCGTCCACCACATCCAACTTTGGGAGCATGAGTATGGGTGACGGGACCTCACATACAACACACTAATTTGTTGCTGTCCAGGTGTGTTTTCTTTTCCTTGCGAATCCCGACTCTAAACGCTGTGTTTGACCGTGAGTGAAGTCGGTGTCGGTGCAACCCATCTCTCTACGTTTGACTCTGTTTGGAGCCTCCCTGACCGCTCCCAAAGCCCAAACAGAACCGCATCTTATATCTGGAAGCCTTTGGAAGCCAGATCGCTCTTCCTGCCAGGGCGTTTTAGCTCGACCTTCGTGCTCGTATCTCGGCTACTGCCTTCATGAGCTGTTATCCAACTTGCAGCATCTGCGCATGCATGGTTGCAGGTACTGCTTGGAATTCGCTTTCCCTCTTTGTCATCGGATTGATTTATCGTGCTATCATGTAGAGACTCTTGGCGGATGTTTGTTCCTTGCATCCCGACACGGGCGCCAGTGGAACATGTGGCAGCCATGCGTTGGCATCGCTTCGTCGATCTTAAGTTCGGCGTTTAAGTTCGGCGTTTTTCCATGCCACAACTTGACTCGCTGAAGCGACGTCTTGTGCTGCCTGCAAAGATCAGGTATGTTTCCAAGTGGCAGGTGTGGCACTCATGGAGCTGTGCAGAATCAAGAAATTTGACAGTGGCCCCTGCAGTGACGATGTGGTGTTCGTAGGCTACGAAGCGCCGACTCGACGTCGCTGTCAGATGTGGGTCAAGGGGTGTAAGTGGCCAAGAGCGCTACCTAATCCGAGATTGTATCTTCCATTTGCCACGCTCGAATCACAAGAGGCACACGACGAGATTGAGTTCACAGTCGATCCAGCAAAGACGTACTGATGTAAACCACAGGTCTTTTCGAAGGTCCTTGCAAGCAAGTATATGGTGTTGTTTTGGCTGGCATAGTTCCTTTCTTCAGGGATACGTTCTTAGAGTGCCGTGTCTTCTGGTCAAGCTGTCTCGATGCAGGTGGCCACCGGGCATCATGTTGCTCGTCTTGCCAGCGATAGTTCTTCAACTCTGTCAAGCCGTGATCGTGGTGCTCTGCTCAGCATAGTTAACCCCCATGCTAACGGCATTTGGGAGCTTGATTCTGCTGGGAGGCCTCTGTTAGTGTGGACCGTCTGGATGAGCATCTTATGGCCACGGCACTTATCCAGGCTAGCTCTTTGCCGATCGTCATGCTTTTGCTGTGGGCCCGGCTTGGGCATGCTGTCGTGACAGACGAACGTCATTGGTCCAAGAGCCGCGAAACCTTCACTGACTCCAACAGATGCAAATGTGCCTTGCCCGCATCTGAAAGGAAGACGTGATGATGTGCTGTCACTGTTCTGCGAGCCTCGTGTTTGGGCAACAAACCTTTGCGCTACCTGAGGGACGGCCCGAGACCGAAGGAGATGCGACTGCGGCTGTGGCTAACCAAACGGCCAAGGAAGACAGCCAGAGCAATGCGAGCACAGAGTCGAAGAGACCACGAACAGTGGCCGACTCTAATGGCTCCGCTCCGAGCGCGAAAGCCGACAGAAAGGCTGGCAGTAACAGTACACAAGAAACGGCCAAGTCTGAGGAAATTCCAGCAGCCAGCAAGGCAGTGGCGTCTAAGACTGCGACAGAGGTCAAGGCCGAAGAAGCTTCGGCCATAGCGAAGGTGGACAGCAGTTCCGAGGAGGCCGAGGCGGCTCACGAGCAGCAAGCAGCTGAGGAAAGAGAGGAGGCAGCGCTCATCGTAGAACTTAGATCTAAAGCCTCTGGAAAGCTCGGCCAACTCAACTCTCCTCCGAAGCCACGGCCGTGGTTTCACGAGGCTGCATCCACTGTTCTCGGATGGACGCCGCAGCCCAGCGCCAGAGTCGATATGCTCTTGCTGCAGATGATTTCCTTCCGAGGCCTGACGACAATGCCTGTGGCTGAGCGAGAAAAGCTGCACTCTGCTTGGAAACCAGGGCAGCGAGATGGCACTGCAGGCCACCGCTGCCGTCAACTATGCCTCATCCTACGACCCTGCTTTTGCAAAGCTTCCGCTGACTCAACTCGCTTGGAGGCTATGAGCTGTAGCCTTCACAGGACTTGCAGAACTCCAGGGGAAGCGTTCTCCTCTGGACGATGGCCGCCACCTACGGCGCCCTCACGGCCCGGGCCCCGACGACGCAGCCGAAGAACGGAAGAACGTCACGTGCCTTCGCTTGGCTTCGCACCTTCAGGTGCTGGCGCTCTTGCTCTTCATGATCTGTGCCGTGCCTTGGCAGCCAGCGGCAGAATCTCAAACTCTCGTCACACTGTCATATTGCCTTCCCGTCACGTAGGACGGGCAGAAATATGCCGCGCAGCTTCAGGCGGAGAAGGCAGAGTGCTCGTTACCTGGCCGTAAAAGTGACGCGCAGCCTGCAAAAGGCCATGGCTGCAAGGAGCGCCAGGCTGGACCAGCCCACTGGCCTCCTCAAATCTCCTCAATTTGCGTCCCTCGCATGTAAGGCCAATGTTGTGATACACCTCGGACAGCTGAAGCAGCCGTGAACCTTCTCCCGTCAAGATGCTCTTGACATGCCGAGCGAGTTTCTGCGCTAAGCGGCAGTTGCTAGATTCCGCTAGATTCTTATTCAGCGAGATTGCCAGGATGTTCATGCACATTGCTATTTGATGGAACACAGTTCTGCGAGGGATTCAGAGCCATGCGCATCGCTGCGCTGTGTGCGTGAGTGCGGATGTGAAAAGCGCTCTGCCCCAACAGAGAACCGCTGCTGGATGGGTGCGGGCCTGCAATACATGAGCCGCAAGCATGGGAACTTCTCCGATGAAATGCTGGCTCTTTGATGCTCAGGCACTCGAAAGCTCATTTCTACTTTTCATAGGCCAGCCCGAAAGTTTTTAGCGCAGGTTTCCACGACTCCGTCGAGTCAAGCAGGTTCCAGCTTCAGCCTAAACCGCTTCGGATCGCCTGTACCGTAGCGAGCCATGTCGGCTCAGGACCGGCAGTTCTTGCCCAGACATGGCATGTGTTTTGGTAGTGTCTGCCTACAGGACTTGCCTCCGGCAAAGCGAGCAGCAGCCGAGGAGGAGGAGGAAGACGATGAAGCTCCGGTCGGGCTGTTATCCACAGTGCATGTTGGGCATGTGAGAGTGCTCGTTTGATGCCTGAGAGCGACTTGCCAGTGCTAGGCTGCACAAACAACTTAAGCTCATCGTGCGATGTTGAACAAGACATGAAGGGGGAAGCGAGGCTGCAGTGCATCCGTCTTCCAGGTCAAAAAGAAAAAGATGGAAGAGGTGCCACAACGTGTGGACCTCAGTTATCGCAGCAGGACTGCCATCAAGTAAAGCTCCGCACAATGGAGGCGCCCAGACAACGAAGCCCAAACGAACAGGACCCTTGAAGTTAGAAGGACATTCTCAGGTCAGATCTGCGTAGTTGCAAGATCCTGCGTTTTACTGGACTGCTTTGAGTGCTTTTCACACGCGCTTGAAGACCATGTCTTTAAGCGTGTCTCGTTTCTGTAGAAAGCAGCACTTCTGCTACCTCTGCTGCTGTCCACGTTGCTGCTGCTGCATGCTGCTGCTGCTAGTCTTGAGCCATCCGGCGCAACTGAAGGGGTCTTGAAAAATCCGTTTTTGCAAGGTCTACGCTCTTTTTCTGCTGCACAGTTCGAACTGGAGAGTCCGGTTGAGTGACTCTGTGAGGCATGGATTGCCCCTATCTGGGTACCATCAACAGGCCAGTTCATGACTCGTTTGCCGGATCGCACATACGCTGAATGCATGGAGATGAGGCATGTGCTGGACTTCGACTTCGAGAAATTGTGCTCGATGACACTATCGGGCGACAATGTCTACTGCGATCTGGTGGACGGAAAGTTCTTCCAAGGTCGAGGCAAGGAGACTCCCGCCTACCGCCAGGGCCTCAAAAGAACTTGAGCCGTCGAGCAAAGGCAGCCTGAACTGAACAAGGCATCAATCAGCAGTAATCAAAACAGCCTCTTTGAACGTCGGGTGACCCTGCATGCCTTGGGACCAGAAGCCCAAGCGATACGTTCATGTTTTGAGGGTGGTGTTTTTACGGTTTTCAGGATTCAGAACACTTGGCTTTAGGGTTTAATGCGCGAAGTTTCGTGCGTGAACGCAGGAAATGGCGTGGTCTGCATGCGCGAATCTGCCGGCGCCCGAATCCCCTACCTCAGTTCACGAACCCGTGAGCGAATCCGCCGTTCCGCCGTGCTTAAAGCAGCCGCTGGGTGGACGAATCGGTTTTGTAGTGCGCAAACCCAAAATGCCATGGTGTTCATTGGTTTTGGTGTGTCGCTCTTCTGTAGGACCTGTTGTCCCAAGGCCAATGTTCTCCCACTGACACTGAGGCCATGCGTTGGAGAAGGGACACTATGTATGGATGAATGCAGTTGATGGGAAAGTCTATTGCATTCCGGACGGTTACGAAGTGGTGGACAAGTCCCTTGAGGCCGGATATCCAACAGGGCCTTCACAGGTGAATTCGCTACTCGCGAGGATATCAAATACAACCTGGTCCCATTCTTTGATGAGGAGGACTCGTGCTTTTTCGGCATGTTCTTTCTTTGCCGTGTTGTGGACTCCCTTCGGAGGGGATTCCGGCTTTTGGCATGGTGATGTTGGTTCTTTTGCATCACGATATAGGTGTTTTTGAGTAGACTCAGTGTAGACCATGGTTTTGGCCCTCAGGCTGAGAGACTGCTGGCGGTTTGCAGCTGCACAAGTACGATCGCATGTACACGGGCCCATTGCTTCACTGGACAGGAGATTGAATTCATGTCAACACGCGTGCGGTATTCCAAAGCCTTGGATGGCACCGACTACATTCCTGGATGCATTGGTCAAGCACTTGGAATGGCAATCACCAGCCCGAGCCGTCGCTGCTCCCAGCCACTCTTCGCCACGAGGTCTGAACAACATCCAGGACTCGGACTACCAGAATGTGGTCATCCAGATGCTTTGCACCGTCGTGGCCTTGGCAGAACATGCTTTAGCCTTGCCAGGGCAGTGTGTGGAAGTAATTGGAAATACTATGATCTGTCCGAGTGAGGTGATCCCAATCCGGAATTACTTCCTGGGCTACCAGCCACCCTCCGAAAAGAAGTTGGACGCCCTAGACATGGCTCCTTGAGCAATCTCATGGGGCATGCAAGATGCATCAAGGCCAGATCCAGTGCTGGCAACCATCTCGCAGTTGTTCCGCAAGATGTACAACCCCAGGAACTTCAAGGGGTGCTGTCCTCAGGCTTCTCAGGCTTCACGGCCTCAGATCCTTCGATTTTCTTCGCTTCGCTCAGACCCGTCTTCTCCGAGGATTGTCTCTCCCCACGAGTTCTACCAGGCTGTGGGCAGAGTTACGCAAAAGAAGCCTCAGACCCGGGGGGATGCCGACAACTCCAAAGTCGGAGCGGTGATGCCTGGGCCCTTGGCCTAGGTTCTATGCTAAGCAGATGGATCCTGTTGCCTTCTTCTCTTGGTAGACATCTCAGCCTGGATTGTGCTGGGCCGCTGGATCGTCAGTTTCGCGAGTCCTCAAGTTCAACTGAGGCTGATGGGCTACCTTCACAAAAAGAGCAGAGACAAGAAGGGAGACTCGCTGGTTCATGACGTCTTCCAGGGTGAGGTTCAGGCACATTCCTCCCTCGCAGTGAGCAATCAGATTGAGACGATCCTGCACCTGATGCAGGTCAAGCTGTGCCCTGCCCATGAAGAGTCAAGAATTACAGAGTCCAAAGAGAAGACGGTATTCCTGACATTGGCGCATCTCTCAGACTTTCACGAGCCCACGGCCGGCACAGCGAATTGGGCCAATCCCAGGAGCTGCCAGACGAGCCGCTTTTCAAGGACAACCTGGACTTCATTCCGCAGGCCATGGTTACACGGGTCTGTATGCGGGGTATCGCAGGAAGCTCTCGCACGTGTAGGTGCCGCTGTTTAACCTCCTGGAGAAGTTCAATGGCGAGAAGCCTTTCGAGAAGATTGCAAAGGGTGGCGAGTCGCGCGAGATCAGGAGGTCACTTCGTGGAGTGGTGGAGGGGGTGTTCATCATTGTTCATCAAGTGCTGCATTATTTAGCAGGTCTTGATCATGTGCATGCATGCAGTTAATCGTGACTTGGCCTGTCAAGCCTACTTCCGCTGATCTACTTTGGGACCCACTGCCCGCGAACCTGCTATTACTGTCATCGGCTCAGTTTGCGCATGATTTTCTGCTGCTATCCTCAGCTTAGTCATGCTCATGATCAGGTGAACTGGTACCGCCATTGGCGAGCACGTTTCCTTCTGCATTACCATCATCTCTCAGACATATCCATCCATATGCACTGGTGGTCCACGTTGTCCACCCCTCCTCCTCCTCCGCCTCCTCCTCCGACTCCGAATCGTCATCATCATAGCCATCATCACACCTGTTGAGTTTTCTGCCGGCATCATCATGAGTATCCTTCCGCCTATCTTCCTAGCCATCATGCCAGACATCGACTTCTTCTTCTTCATCATCATCGCCATCATCATCACCATCATAATATTCATTCATCCTCATCCTCATCAGCATCATCAGCATCATCATCATCATCATCATCGTCATCGTTATCGTCATCATCATCATCATCACCATCTTCTTCTTCACCGTCATCATCACCACCATTACCATTATCATCGTCATCGCCATCATCATCGTCGTCATCATCATCGAAATCGCCATCGCCATCGCCATCACCATCACAAACACCACCACCATCATCATCATCATTATTGTTATCACCATTATCCTCTTTCGTCTTCGTCTTGGACGTGGTCGTCGTCGTCGTCGTCATCGTCGTCATCGTCGTCATCGTCATCGTCGTCATCGTCATCGTCGTTGTCGTCGTCGTGGTCGTCGTGGTCGTCGTCGTCGTCGTTGTCATCGTCGTCATTGTCATCCTCCTCATCCTCATCCTCATCCTGGTCATCATCATCATCATCATCAACATCAACAAATATGTATCCCCAGCATCTCTTTTCAGACTTCCGCGAACCTTTGTTCGCCGTCTTCATTTTCTCACGGACTCACCGCGGTTGACAACATGCAGTACTCCGGCAACTCCCCTTCAGCTAGTTGTGTACAGGGGTGGTGTATGGGCAGGGTTGGGGAGGTGGTAATCGTGGGGGTGCTGGGGTCCGTACAGGTCCTGCGTTTGGCCTTCTACACGTGTGCAGGTACAGCTTGAGGCGCTTGCCTCCCTACGTCATCTGCGTAGTGAAGCGCTTCCGAAACAACAACTTCTTTGTGGAAAAGAACCCTACGATTGTGACGTTTCCACTGAAAGGTTGAGGCCTGAGGACCTTGCATTCTTGCGAGTGCAATGAATCGACACGCCCCGCTGAGGACTGGACCTGAGGGACTACATTCATCCAGACTGCCAGCCCGCTAACCCAGAAACGAAGTATGTGCTCCTGCCATGTGAGATTTGACAATCCTGCTGTGTTGAGAAGGTTGTCGTTCTGTGAGATTCGAGAGACATATGCGCATTGATTGGATGGACCATGCTGAAGTGACAGCAGCCGCAGCGAAACCATGAAGCATCCTCGTAACAAGAGTCGCATCGGCTGTGTCTTCGTTTCTGATGCAATGCTAACCGGACATCGATAATGAGCATCCGTTCCGGTGGCTCCGTAAACCGACATGCGCTGCTGACTTTGCTGTCCAGAATGTTTCCACATCCCAATGTTTTTGTCCAAGGCTTGGAACATTCATTTGGGAATCTTATGTTAAGAGTCAATGTGGCACTCCGTCCAGCTGGACCCATGTCATTTGAGACACCTCCTGCGAGCACAGTGGTAGCAGATGATGGGAACACACGCTAGAAAGATGCACGTGTTGTTCTTGTTGTTGTTGTTGCTTTTGCTCATGCTGCTGCTGGTCATGGCGGTGGTGGTGACTATGATAAGGGGTGATGCAGATGGCCAAGTATGCTGAGTATGGTGGCAATGGCAGCGAGCTGGGTGAAGCACGAGAACAAGAGTATTATGATTGCAACTATGGTTGTGAATCTCATTATGCTGCGGACAACAGTCAGGCTTTGCGATTAAAGTGAGGAGTACTCAGACGATGACCGTACTGGCAGCGGTCATGATGACTCATGCCATGTTGACTATTGCGTCAAGGACGGTAGGAAGGGTTGTGAAGATCATGATGACCATGGTGGTGGTGGTGGTGGTGATGGTGGTGGTGGTGGTGATCATGACTGATGCAACGATCTTGGCGATGGTGAAGATGCTGTTCTGCTCGTGAACGTGGTCATGGTTCTGATCGCGATGGTGGTGATCAGAGAGGATGATGCCGATGATTCTTGTCATAGCGATCATGACAGACGGTGAAGACGATGGTGTCTGGCGCAGTTTGTCTCAACAAGCATTTGCTTTCTGAAATATTTTACTGCTTTCTCCCTTTCCGATTTCCTGTCCCCCCCCTTCAAGAGGGTTCTGATATTAACATGAGCAACCACTGATCTTGTATTGGCATATATTGGGCATCCGCGACGGTCTCTCTGATTTCCGCTGCTGCGCTTACTGTTGCTATTGCCACCTTGGTTACGGGTAATGTCTGCGTTTGAATGTGCAAGCGCTTTCGTGTGCATAAAGCACATACCTACATTTGTTATGCACATGCTTTAGGTGAAACCTTCCCACTGTACATCTGTGCTGCCATATCAGTAGTTAGTGACAGCGAAAATCCCAAAGCAAGTCCGACATTGTGTTTGCAAGAGTCGGGTCCAACAAGCATGGAAGATGTTCCCGGGCCTTCGTATTTGCCCTTGCTTCCAGCCACCGATGCTCAAGATGTCAACGCTAATTTGAGAATTGACACGTGGCAAGCCGCAACCCAGAAGCCACTACGATTGAGGTGCGGAAGGCCGCATCCGAGAGATTGAAAGAGAATATGCAAAAACACAGCTCAGCTGCTCATCGCACGAACGATGCTTCACCGTCGTGAACCCCCCTCCTCCATGCTATCAGAAATGCCAGGACTTGGTTGCGAACGTTTGTCATGATGGCAAGCCGGAGCGAGGAACGTACAAAGTGCAGGCATGCCCAACTTCAGTCTTGAAGTCTCAAGCTTTAGGAACCTCAGTACTTCAGCACTTGAGAGGTGTTTCACCAGCCCACATCGCAGTGGTTCGAGATCCATGATTTGCGAGCTGGATGCCTCAGCTGGAAACATGCATGCATGAGTCATCTGCGGCTCCTGCTTGCTAAGCTGCAGGTTACGCCGGTTTTGCCACAAATGGTTGCTTTGACGGAGAGTTACATCCAGGTCTACCAGAGACAGGACAGCACAGTGACGGACTTGTGGCCTGCATGAGCACTCCAGCTTGCTGTCCACCACAACAAGTTTGCTGTTGCTTTGAGGCAGATACTTGTAGCCTTTTCTGATACGAGACTGGCAGGATGTCAAGCCTGATGGGTCCTTCGGCAAATTCGACGCCGAAATTCCGGATTTGCTGGCAGAGGCCCACCGCGTCAAACGAGGTGCACCATGGCACGACAGTTCCTATGATTCGTGGAGGCAGAACCTGGTGTGGCTGCAGAGATCGAAATGGCACCGGAGGCCTTGGATACAGCCGGATATTGAAAGCAGTCCTGACACGGTAGCTATGGCACAGAGAGCAATGTGTTGTGGAGTATGAACTCTTCCACCCCAGGACCTGGCCGAAGCCGGTATCATCATCGGCTGAGTGCGTGGCGATCGGGCTGGCGATGTGTTTGGTTTGTCGATCCTAAGCACTTATTGTCGCGCAACTTAAACAGGTGTCTGAAACGACCGATGCTCAGTCCAGAAGTTAAGGTAAGTTATTGCCTTCGTGCAGGCGCACGGAGGCAAAGCTAAAGTATTATAGGCCCTCAGACCTGGAGATGCGCGCAGAGATCAAAGCTTTGCTCTTCATGACGCGAAGGATGAGGTTTGCAACGGCTCGGCTGAGTGCCTTGAGTCCTTGAGCTCACTGGAGGTCTTCAGCTTTGGTGAAAGAACCCCTTTCGGTTCAGCCGTCGCCATGGTGGCGAGACAGGGGCCAGGGCTGTGAATGAAGCGTGCGCAGCACGTGCGGAAGCCTGGAACGAAAGAAGCCGCAGGTCCTGGATCTTTGCGGGTTGAGCTGAGGTCTGTGCTTCCATGGGGCGGTCCATTTTGGCCTGCCAGCTGAGAGAATCCACGGCGGTGCAGTCCATGTCTCGCACAAGCTGCGTCTCCGCTAGCTGAAGGCATGGCTTCTTCTGTTCACACACTTTAGCGTGTCTCCCGCCAAGGACGGAACGGGTTTGTCTGGCTGTGTGCACGGCATGAACCCGAAAGGAGTCCACCGATGACCTGCGGTCCTTTTTGGACCAACTGCACAGGAGCTCTTTTGCGGGAGACCACTTGGCAGAAGCACTCTGCTTTTCAGTGGTTTTCAGGAGACTTTCGGAACAGCTCGAGCTGCAAGAGCAGCAGCAGGAGAGCAGGCCTTGAATTCCGCGGATAGTGTCGGATGCGACGGATGCTACGTTACAGAGAGGCAAGCTTGGTGTCACAAGAACCTTCAGTTCCTTGCAGATGAGGGCAAGCACGCTGAAGGCACAGGGTCCTCACGGGTGCCCAGCGGCTGTTGGATGGAGACACGTACTCAAAGGCAGGTTCAGAGACAAGTCCTTGTCTCGAAGGCATCATCGAGAGTCTGCGTGGCACCATTCGGAAACTGAAGAACACCAAGGCACCAGTCGTCACGCATGGCAGCGTTCCATTTGAGTTTGGGACGCAGTGGGCGTGAGGATGACAACATCCTGCTTGTGCAGCTCACGGAGGCTTTGGCCGGGGCACCGGGGCAGCGCAGGGTCTGAGGCATTTCGGTCCCTGTCTTTCGCCTCCAGGATGGCAACGCGACTCACGCGACAACGCAGAGCCAGGAGCTCGCCCTGCAGCTTTCCACGAAGGCCGCCCGGCGATCTCAAAAGAAGTTCGACGGAGTTCGAGGGCTGCGTTTGTGACAGGCGCAGCATGCCGAAGCTCAGGAGCGGCTGAAGCTTCGAGGCCTAACCGACAAATCTGCGCCCATGCCTTTTTTGCGAGCGCGGTGGGAGCTTCGAAACATCTCGAGATCCAAAGAAACGTGGCTGAAGAGATGCGGCGGTTTTGTGGTGATGCCCGAATCGTTCCAAGTAACTGTCCGTGATCAGACAATCTATGCGGCATGCGGAAATATGCAGCAAATCCAGCTGCGCATGGGCAAGAGGGGCTAGGCGGCTAGGACCAAGCATCGGTCGGAAACAAATCTGGCGTGAGACTTCAGTCCTGGGTCAAATGCAAGCACTTTTCCCCGTGCTGTCAAGCCTTCTGCACGCCCAAGCGTGCCTGTCGCATGTTTGCAACGCCCGTGCTTGGAAAGAAATCCGGATTGACCGAGTCCCAGGAAATGGACCAAAGGTGTGGCAGGTGGCTTGTCGCCAAAAAGTGTGTGTGAACCCTGTGCACCTTTAGAAAACCGGAAGAAGCAAGTCTGCCAACTCTTGAAAGTCAGTGGGGGTCATGGTTAACCGCGATTGATGCAAGCATCCTCTGATGCGCCCATCTCGATGATGCCTTCGGCTGTTGGCCCATCATGTTCGGCTTTCATTTGCTTAGGGGGGACAGAAGCCCTGGCACAGACCCAAAACCGCAGGCGTTGTGGTCTCGAAGCCCTCGACAATATGCGAAGCCTGTAGAAGTGTCCGAAGAAAGGAGTAAGCCTCTCATGCCGCCTTTGGAAGCTTTGTGCAAATTTCGTGAAAGCGGGGGCGAATCTACGTGGGGAAATCTATGAGGGTCTGAAGGGATTTCAAGCGTTTGGCTTCCATTTGGCTGCAGGTGTGGCTTCGTCAGCAACTCATCGGTTGGCAGCTTCATTGAGGCCACCAGCCAAGCAAGGATAGGTGCATGGGGGAGGGGGCGGAAACCCTGCCCGGCAACGCAAGGCAAACCTGTGAGGCAGCGGAGAAGCGGAGTGCATCGCAGCAGAAGGTACCCGAGGGCAGTATGGGCAGTCCAAGAAGCGCCCTCACGCAGTGGCTGCCATGGCCAGGCTCTGCAAGATCAGATCTCCTTGCTGCGGACTTCGACAGAGGCACAGGGTGCACATGCGGCACGTCTTCACAAGCATAGTGCGCCCCTGCTGGCCAGGCCATCTCTGCGGCAGAGGCGCATGGGGCGCATGGGGTGCATGGGGCGCATGGAGCGCATGGGGCATGGCAGGGCAGACGGCATGACAGACTCCTGACGGCTGGTTCGTAGAGGGTTCTGTCACTGTCTCGAGGCGCTGCATCGGATTGACGAGTCGAAGGTCCGGGATTGTCGGGTGTGTATGCAGTACATGGCGAAGCATGCGACCACGGTTTAGTTGTCACGATGCGGTCCAAGCGCGCTCGGTTGTCTTTGGCGTGAGGTCAGCTCGAGCCTGGGTGAGGCAGGACAGCATGTAGCATGCATGCAAATTGCTGAGTAGTGCCTGAGCCACAGGTGAGTTTCCTTCAAATGACAAGCGACAGTGTGCACTGCTTGGACTCCATACAGCTATGGTCACTTCGAAACCCTTGCCTGGCATTGCGAGGCTGCAGAGATTCCCGACCTCCTTGCCTTGTTCAGGAGGCAAGGGCAGGGATTTGCTTCGTGGCCTATAGTTCCCAGTCTGTCATCAGGCCAGAGCCTGCAAACAGCGAGGATGCGAACAGTGGTTGCAAAGAATGCCGGTGACTGCCTGTGACGACTTTCAGGACCTGGAAGAGCTGTCGCTGCCTTTCCAGTCAAGGCAAAAAGCTGCTCTGGCGGGCTTTCAGTTTCTAGCGGCGAGCCTTTGCAGGCCAAGCGAGGCTCACATGCAGGAGGTGCTGCCCGTCAGCCTCCCAGCAAGTTTCAAGGTATTGCAAGTGCCCGTGCTCTACCAAGATGCCTTACACTCGTCCTTCGCACAGCCCGGTTTCTTGTTCTGGCCATTTTAGGCGGCCAGTTTCCAGAACGTATCAGAGACATGACTTTTGGCCTTTGCCAATCGCACAATGGGAATGGGGTGTCCTCATGCGCCTTTCGCTGCTGGCTGCCTTGTGGTCTTCACCTGGTGCGCATGCGTGCCATGGCCCACGCCGAGTCGCGAAAGCTTTCCTAGCCATCCACGCGTTGTCTCCCTTGCTGCTGAGGCATCTTCATCGCCCAGCTGCTTGCCAGAAATAGCTAGAATTGTTCGTTTGATTGCCAAGTATCTGCAATCTCTCCTTCAGGAACCTGCCGTGAACGTGTCTCGCGCACCGCATTTCGACTGCTCCGATGCCGCTCTCGTGACGGCATTGCAAACCGACGGCTTTGCCGTGGTGAGGCATCGCTTTGGATGTGCTAGCGGCTAGCGGCATCCACCACAGCCTGAGAGTAGTGGATCCCAGATGCTGGCTCTTCAGGCAGGCAGCCGAGCCCGCCGACTTGTCTCGGGCATCGGTTCTACTGTGGAAGCTGATGTGGCAGGCTGAACCAGACCGGAACAGTTTGATGGGGTAAGCTTGTGTCTGAAAGGAGGCCGGTTGGGACCGACGTGACGCTTCCACATGGACAGACGAGAGCCTGGCAAAGCTGGATCCAGGATCTGCTTCCAAGTATCATACAGCCAGGGTTCTGTGCTCTGGCTGCAGCTCCAGACTCCACGTGCTTCGTCTAGTGCAACAGCTGCAGAAGGAGCATGGGCCACGGGGATACTTTCAGCAGATCGCATCGGTGCCCCGATTGCAGCTTAAAGTTCTGGGAAGGAGCGCTGTGCCGTACTGCCTGCTCTTTAGGGTAGAGAGGTGCAGAGCAGGTCAGTCCGAGCTGGCCTGGCTGATACGAAGTCTGCCTCGTGTGCGCTGTGCCTTCAGTCGATGCCTCGTAGGTTGTTTGCCTTGTTGTCTCTCGATTTGCATTGGCAGTTGGCATCATAAGCCAATCTCGTGCCTGGGCATGGACGTCAAGGATTGCAAGCCGTACAAGGGTTCGTCTCCCTTTCCGATCAGGATGAATTCACCGGCGGCTTGTATGTTGTGCCTGGCTCCCACCAGAACCACAGCCACGTGGTTGCGTGGCAGGACCTATGCAGAGTTGCCACGTCACATCCCTTCGCACGCACGAAATCCCCTGGAAGCATTGGCCATCTCACCGAGCAACTTCTACCGCCCTTCCTGGTGGAGCCCCGTGATGGCACAAGCCAGCAGGTGCGCCACGGCATGTGTTGTGCGTTGTTCTGCGTGGTGCTGTCATATGCTGTCATGTAGTGCTAGGCTGGTCCTTTGCCGCGCTGGTGACCTCGTGTTGTGGGACAGTGTCGGCGCCATTTTTAAAGCATTTTGGATGAACAAGCGCACATAAGTGAAAGCAAGGCCGCACTGCCCACCCAGCGCTGAAGAGGCAGAGCGACACGCGTCTCACTTTGTTTGATCTCGAAACTCTGTTCCGCCGAGACCGCACTCAGAGCCGAACCGACTTCTGCGAGCCGCCGTTTACGCTGCTGGGCTGCGAGCTCTCGGAAAGTGCACAACCACAGTTGGGTCATGGGTCAGGTTTGCATGACGCCGAAGAGCTGGGCAACGCCGATGGCCCTACGAGCGAGACGGCTGGCCTACGCACAGGGGCGGTCCGGGCCTTCGAGACATGTCAAACGAGACCAGCAGTGCTGCCACATCAAAAACTTGCACACCCATTGCAGGACGACAGGTCATTGGCCTCATCTAGAGCCTTTGCAGCGCTAGCGTCGAGTTTAGTTCGTTCCGCGAACCGTAAAGCCAGGGTGAGGAGCGTCTAGTTCTGTGACAACTCTGCGGTACTCGTGCTGCCTGGCATGCCAGCTTGGCTCGTATCCCATTGAGGAGCCCAAGAGAACATCATCCCCACTGAGTTGGCAGCTGGAAGAGCAGGCGGTGTTGGCGTGGCAGGCATCTATTGCACCATATTGTACAATGCCATGGTCGACGTTTTTTGTACGTTGGTTTCTCACGGATCCTTTGATCAAGGACGCTGATGCAAAGCGGTGGGATCTGATTGGCTGACCTGATGCGATGTGCAAAAAATATCGCTGACCTATGCAGGACTTCTGGATGCCGTCGCATCAGAATTTCAATGACCAGCGCCTGAGAATTCGAGGCCATGCCGCACGAACAACGTCCGAGAGTGGTGGAGCTTCTCGCCAAAATGCAGAGTGACGATTCCTTGGAGCCCCGGAGCCTGAGCACATCTGAGCACCAAAAGCGCCATTTGCAGCTCCGTGTCGAAAATAGGCCGCAGGCTTGCTGTGCAGCACGGCTGTGCACGTTGCTTCGCATGCTCAGGTTCCAAGAAAATCACTTGGTGCAGCGAGGTGATGCCTCGATACAAAAGCTCCATAGGCAGACCAAGACCGTCACTTCGTCACTTGCACTCGTGAGGAGCGCCAAAGGGCGAGAGGCAGCCTTGAATCGGCGCGGGCATCGGCGACGCTGTTCAATGCAGATGCCCGTGCGCATGAGCACATCAAGGCTGGAGGAGACGCGCTGGCAACCAGTCATGTCCCTTGCGGATCGGCAGGCTCAGCTGCAGGATGAGCTGGACCACATCCAGAAGACAAGCGAGAATTGCCATGAGGTGCGCTGGGACAAGACAGACTGACTTCAATGATGCACTCCGCATTTCAGGCCCTACGCACTGTCCTCCAAGATGCCACCAATGTGTCCCAGGCTCGGATAGGACTTTCGGTCGTGCGGTGATCAGACGCGCAGAAACGGCAGGTCAGTTGCACAAACAGCTTCAGCGCTGAGTTTGGCACGAAGAAAGCCCCAGTCAGAACAGTGGCGGCAGCATGACCCGCAGCAGTGGTGTCAGCGGCGGCGGTGGCAGCAGCAGCATCAGCAGCAGCAGCGGCAGCAGGAGCAGCAGTAGGAGCAAGCCTTACCAGCAGAAGCACCAAGGCAACGTGCATGCAACAAGTACAGCAGGCTTTAGACGATGGCTTGCGGCTTGAGGGCTACAACCAACAAGCGAACAGACATCCATGCAGAGTCAAGATGTGCTGTTTGTTGGCAGAGCCGAGAGGCCTTGGATGGCACAAGGCAGGACGACGCCGTCGCTTCCAAGGCAATGACTTTCGTGCCACGGCCGATGCCGATTCTTCTAGCTGTGCTTGCTTTGCCCACTTCACTGCTTGAGTTGTGCTGTCTTCGTGCTGTGTAGGTGCTTAACAAAGCTCTGGACGGCCTTACAAGCCTTCGAGACCAATGGTGGGGTCCGAGCCTAGTGTGTGACGTCCTGTGTTCGGCAGAGTCGAGTGTGACTGGGAGCAGTGCTAACTAGCACTTGCATGTGCCGATATGCTCAATGGGCTGCGACGCGATTGTTGTGGCACCTGAACCCGCTGAGCATTGCGGGGTCCAGCTTCTGCATTCCATTTGGAGGAAGAGACACGCCCCCCCCCGGTTTTCGCATATGCAAGCGCTCTTCAGAGATTCAGCTCCGTTTGGAAAAGTTAACCTAGCCGACCGCAGAAACGTGTTCATCTTTCACTTCATATGCCATTGTCAATTGTGTTTCCAAGGCTGTTGATTCGCTGTGAAGGTTGGAGCCCGTGCTCTCTGCACATCATTTCATGATACTCCAGCAGGTCGTAAGATCATCCAGAGCTCAGGGTTCAGCTTGAGCTTTGACTTTTTTTGGTTGATCCGTGCAGGTCGCTCTGCGTTTTTGTCACCTGTGCACCTATGCATGAAGGGCACTGTGGCAGAAACTCGTGACAACACGAGCTTACCTCGACTGCGTGGGTTCTCCTATCATGAAGCCGATATGAAGCCGTCTGCACCGCCTGATCGGCGACCAACGGAACAGCAACCCATCAGATTGATTGAACCGAGTTGTCAGCATGAAAAAGCACTTGGCAGGTTGCACGTCGCATTCCAACTAGTCGTTCATGACAATTGCGATGCTCACTCATGCGTTGCAACGTGTCCTTTGTGCCAGTGAAGAGGCACTGTCTGTCACTAGGGGTGATATTTGATAAAGCAGGCTCGTGCATCGACCGCAAGAACACGACCATCAGAGCATGACTCTGTTCTTCTTTCGACTGTCCAATTGGAAGATATGGCGAGCCTAGGCCACGAAACGAACAACCCAGTTGGCACGGCTTTGCAGCTTGGCAAGCAAAGACTTTCCGAGGAGCCGGATCGCCATAAACTACCACAACATGTTGCGTGGCGGTAAACGTCATGTGGATCTGAGGACGTCCTTGTCTGGCGTCAAACAATCCTTGGAGGCCCAAGCAGAGGCGTGCGAAGGCCCACAAGGGCAGCAGCATTTCCCAGACGACACACATGCTCGGCACTGACATGCTATGCCGCTATGCGAATGCGGGTGGCGACGGCGTCAGGTCTACAGAAAGAGTCGAGCGACTCTGCCAAGATGGTGGCCGGACGTGCCCGTGACCTTTTGGCAGCGTTGGAGCCTCAGTCCTCGCCTCACTGCTCTGCTCAATTGCTGCTCTGATGTCCGAGTAGCAAGGGCGAAAGGGTGTGGACCAATTGCTGCCACGAAATCATAAACTCGCCCGGCATTGGCGGGACCCGCTCGCGTCCTTCCTTGGTCCAGGCTGGAGGCCGAGGGGCGAAAGCTGGAGCTCATGCGTGACTTCTACGCCAAACGGAAGAGACGAAGCACGTCGATGAAGGACTTGTACGACTCGCAGGCAGCGTAGACTCCCATGACATCATGAGCATGTGCCGCCGTAGCATGCTGATCAGTCCTCGTGGCAGGTCATGTCAGCCGAGGCTTATCTGAGAAGTTGCCACCTGAGCATGGTGTAGTGATAATGATCATCTTTGTGTCCGACTTTGCATGTCAGCCGGTTGGAACGATCTGCGGACCGAGACCTGGATCAATCATGCGGCACCGGCGTTCTGGAGCAGCAGTCACATGAGACACAGGCAGTGACTCCATCCACAGATTCTGCCATACCGAAGGGATCAGGTTAGCATCAGGTCATGGGTCACTGCGTGCAGGCGGATGTGCGCGCATTGAACGATGCTGACATGGTCTTCAATGGCCAACCGATCAAAGTCTTTGGCTCGGCTGACTCTTTGTGAGATACTGAGATCCGGTTACGACACGGCGATGCCACATGCCAAGGCTCCACATCTTCTGCGGGGGTCTTCAAAAAGCCTGTCGTGTGCCTGGCATGCTTGGAGAGGTTTCGGCTGATCTCAATCTGCACTTTCTGTCGTCTAACAGAGCCGGCACGCTTCAACAGGCCAGTGGAAGAGGCAGCGCTGGCGATGGGGGTTTCGATAGACTGAACTGGCCTGGGCGCGAGCAAAAGTTTAGCTGGATGTGGGCTTCAATGTGGGTCAGCCATGCCCTGCATTGCTACCTTGTTGCTTTCTTGGCTCGAGAGTCAGCTTCGATTGATTTGTATGGGCTGAAGATGGCTGCCGACGGTGCGAGAAGACAGGCTGCGGAGGCAAGAGGCAATCTTTCGAAGCTGTACTTACAGAGCCTGCATTTGCTGTGAACTCAGAGAGACAATCCCTGAAGGGAAGTTTTATTCTGGATTTGTCGCGCTTCGGGAGCCCGATCCGGCTGGATGTCACGGCGTTTGCCGAGAAGGTGCGAAGCGACAAATGGCTGCTGCTAGCGGCATGCCTCCTCATCGACTTTATTGGTGACTGGGCTTTGTTTCGGAATGCTTTGCCCTGCCACTTTGCAAGGGTTGAGTCGAGTTCATCCGAAACAGTCAGCAGTCGGGGTCACGAGTCGTAGCCGATGCTTTGCAGGAATGGCCAGCTACATGGTCCTCCTGCTTGGTGAGGCAGAAGGGTACTGCCAGCTTGGGAATGCAGATCGTTCCTTCCTAGAAGAAACTTAATGGGTTAAGGCTTCCAGTTGCAGTGCCTGACGTTCTGCAGGTCACTGACATCATGTGGGCACCCTTTGCTGGTTTCCTTTTGCAGTGCCCCGGATCGACGAAAGTGTTTCAAGCCCAAGAGGTGCAACCGTCAAGCAGATGCTTCACTGAAGGTATCTGTTTGGCAGCTGGCTCGTCTCTTCGCTGGGTGCGCTGGAAGAGTTCCTGCCGTTTACAGACATTCTGCCAACTGCGACTCTAGCGTGGGAGCTTCGGCAGCCTGGGTGCGGTCCGTGGCTCCAGATGTGGCATTCTTAGCCTTTGTCCTTTGTGCAAGAGCCTAGGCGATTTGCCACCTGGAATGCCTGAGATTCCTACGGGTGCTTCTGGGGGTGCAGCGGCACTCATCGCACGGAGAATTAGCCAGCGACCACAGTCACGATGATTGATGTGACAGCGCGTTGCGTCACAAGGGCAAACTGGGGAGACGACTTAGCCGGTGCGGCAGACGTGCACGCCCAAAGTGTACATATGTTACATACATAATTTTACATGCGGCAACGGGCACGCCCGAAGGTTGCAAGGACGCTGCTGCCTGTAAATTCAGCATAGCCTCTGTTAGAGTGGTGCTAGAGCTGTAGAAACGGCGAGATCACTGTGCAATACCAAGGCATGCATGGACCAAGCTGTTCTGCATTGTCATCGGATGTGTTCGAGCAGTTGGAAGCTGTTCGCCCGTATCTCTACAGCACCCTGAATCATCGTAGAAGCACCTGAGAAACACTTTCAAGATTGCTTGTGTGCTGGAGGCAGCTCGAAGATTAAGTTCCCAGCAGCAAAACCATTGATGTGAAGCTGCAGTTCAGTGACACATCGCTATCACATCATGTGGATCGCGAGATCACTGTGGAGCCGGCCTGATTGGGGATTGTGTCGAAGTCGGATTGCCGTTAATGGTTTGTCGCGAGGCGAAATGTGGGTTGCACAGCGATGGCAGCCATTCCGCAGAGGCCTTGCAAAGCAGGCGGGCGCCTGAGTTCTGTCCGAGCCAGCCTTGAAATACACCGCAGGTTCGGCATTCAGAGCAGCGGTCGACTGGAGCTGTCCGGTTCAGAATTCTCCGGAAAGATGCATCAGTAACATCTTCCACTGCCACAGTGAGGATGCTTAAAACCACTGCTCGGAGCAAGGAAGAACTAAGTCATCTCATTATATCATAGGCGGTTCTGTGGTCACAGGTCGCCAGAAAGAGATACCAAGTCGCTGTACAAGCATCGCTTTTACTACTACCTCTGAGTATTCAACGCTCTCGCGTGCAACCTGAGTGAATGTTGCGTTATGAAAAACCGGAGGAAACAGGTGAATCAACACCTTAGACCACCGAGTAGATCCCGTGGAAACGTCGGGTTTCTGAGAAAACTTGAAAACACCCAATGACGGCCCAGGAATGTCCGATGCAAACACAAATCTTGTAGGCTCACTCCTCGAAAACACAGATAAACCTCGAAGCCCCGTGATCTCCCCTGTAAGAGCCTAGCATATGGGGCTTCTAATTGCTTCCGGAGGGTTGTGACAGGTCTTGGTGGTCATGCCCCTGACCCCACACAGTATGATTGGAATTCTGGAACATGACGTACCGTTTCAGTAAACCCTCAAGCAAGCTGAAAGACCAAAGGAAACGCTGAAAAATACCATGGTAAACCCTAGCCCCTTCCCAAGCCTGAATAGAAGTCTAGACAGACTCTTTTGAGAGTCTTGCGGCAATACTTGTAAATCCTTCCCCACTACATTCCTGAAGTTGAATAAACAGACAACCGCAGAAATCTCTAGGAGACCCTGGAAACTAGAAACCATGAAAATCCTCTCTAAGAGAGACCTTCCAAGATCCTTAGGACAACCCTGGTTCCGAGAGCCTAATTTCTAGAAGCTCATAGAGGCTCATAGAGACCTTGCCAAAAAGGCTTTCCCGTGCCGTGCAGGACCACTTCAGAACCCTCACCCAGCCAAAGAAACCCAAAGAGCAGAAATGACAAGTACAACCGCGAAAGGCACCTAAAAGGCGCCACTGTCTGCAGACTCTCAATTTTCGCAGAGAGGTGCCTCGAGAGCCTTTGTGTCCTTGACGCCTCGCTGTAGTTTGACTCGGCCTGGGCCTGTCACCAAGCGTCTGCAAATCATCTGCGAATGTCTGCGACCGATGCTTCATCTGCTCACCAGGCCGCTGCCCACCTCCAGCTTTTTGCCCATGAGGTGGAGCGCCTGGACCGCGGGTTATCATTCGCGATCACGTTGCCCGGTGGGTTCTCCCTCTCCATGCAGGCCGTGGCAAGCAGCGCCGGCACCAGCACAGGCAGTGCAAGTGCGGTCGTGCGCCGACGGGACACTGCACACAGGGCTTCCAGCCGACATCAGCCGACTTGGTGCTTTTTGATGCTGTGTTTAAGTGCTTTGTGCTGTGCGGACATTGTTGCGGGCAGGTACAACTTACGAAGGGTGATCCCTTGGTTTCGCGTGAGAACTAATGTCAGGGTCTGAGAAGGAAGAACCTTGCAACACGATGTCGTGATTGGACTGGAGCCTTTGTGTGCGTTTGTGTGGCGGGTTGTGAATGAAATACTTTGTGATGCCCAGTGCTGAATCCTGCTCCTGGGCAGCAGCTTTCGCATGGCAGTCACGGATCTTACGTGTCATGAAGTGGCAGACGCTTCCATTCCGACCCTAGGGTGCTAGGGAGCCTTGACACGAAGATGAAGATAGCGTGCTGCGCGGCCGGGCTCAGGTCCTGAAGCAGGAGACGAAGATGCGGACTACAAAGAACCGAAATCATGCAGAGGCCGCAGCGTTGGACTTTTGAGCTCTTGCGAGATGCCGCGGCAAACTGCACAGGTTCTGAAGCGATTTCGCTTGACACGTTTCGGATGGGAACGCCGGCGCGCACATCTTCGAGATGGGCCTTGCTGGCTTGTTGTCATCACACTGCTGGCGTTCCAGATTTATCATCCTCAGAGCGTCTTGTCTCGCTCTTGTCTGTCCTTGGAGACTATCGCCAACGAGCACTTCTGAAGTTAAGTCTGAACGCGACAGTCATCCCAACCTTTCCCAGCCTTAGCCATCGGATGTGATGCTCCCTCCTCATTGCAATAGACGATGTCGCCTGGTGTCGCCTCCATGTCAGGAAAAAGCGCAGGCGGAGTCCGCAACAAAAGAGGTGAACGACTTAGTCTTGAGCAACATGCGTCCAAGCGGCCTTGCAGTGCATTGCAGCGCCTTGCAGTGTTGAAAGCACTTCTGAGGAACACGAACAAGATAGACTTCGTCCACCGCCACGACATGCTCAAGATGGTTCGAACGGCCACGTGCGCGGTCGGTTTCTTCAGTAGGCTTTGTGCAGAAGTTGGATGCATCCTAAGACGGTCACTAGTATTGGCTGCTTCGTGCTTGCAAGCGGGAGGTACTTCAAATTGCGTATTCGCGATTTTCCGAAGGATCCGAATCCGAACATCAAATCAACTCGCGCAATAGTTGGGAGCCACTTCGGGTAGGATCAAGCAGCTGCCCTTGATCAATCAACATCATGGTGCCAACTCTGTACTGCTTTTCTTTTCTACATCGTCACTTATTCAATCGACTTGGCAGTCCCAGTTCCTAAGCTATACCAGAGACAGCTCTGTGCAGCCTCCTAAAAAGTTTCGGGAAAGTGGCGGATAGCGTGCGACAGCCGCGCAGGTGTACATAGGACGATTGGCATGCGGGTTCTGCTGCGACCCGAAAATGAAGACAGAAGCAAGCGGCTTTGCCAGAACCTGGAGCCACTAAAGTGCAGGGACGGTTTGTTGCGAGGTATGGCGTGCCTGACACTGTACAAGATTGTACATTGCGCAGCAGTTCGGGCTTTGTTCTGAGATCATGCCGATGGTGACGCATGCAGACGCATGTGGCTGCGAACTGCCGATAGCTCATATAAGTAAGTTCCAGGAGACTTGCAAGCGGTGACTTCATCAAGACATATTACTCCTGTTTATATTAAGCAAGGCATCGCACATACACACTCCTCCCACACACGCATACACAAATGCATACCGACATGCATACATGGTGCAGCGCTGCAAGACCCCCCCCTCCCCCCCCTCACCCCATGGTATCCCCCCTGTGGTCCCTGTGGTGTGGGTTCCCTCCCTGCCTCTCCCCTTGTGGTGGTTGTGGTTGCCCCCTTCCATTACTATTGCGGGTTGGGCGTAAGATCAGTGGTACTACCAGCAGTCACACTCGGGATGCTATCATGCAAGACGTGCATCACCGTCATTGTCCACAGATGTCCACAGCATCATCGCCATAATTCTCATCTGGGGGGGGCGGGGGGTTGCACGATTCACGGTTTATTGAGCGAGAGTTCCCCCAAAACGTCGACAGTTACGAGGATGATGATGCAGACGAGCACGATCCCTGTCAGTGTTTGCTCGGATGAGAGGCCTGGCATGGTCCTGCCGGGAGGGGCGCATACCATGGGGGGAGGTGGGGGTAAGGGTGGGCCACTGACGCGGCGACGCAGGACCATACATACATGAATGTATACATACATACACAGACACACACACATATATATATGTATATATGTGTGTCTGTGTATGTATGTATGCATGCATGTATGTGTACATGCACGTACGTACGTATGTATGTACGTATGTCTGTATATATGTATATATATATACATATATATATATATATATATATGTGTGTGTGTGTGTGTGAGTGTGTGTGTGTGTGCGTGCGTGCGTGCGTGCGTGCGTGCGTGCACACATAATTACATACAATCGAACATACATGCGTGCATATGTATATGTATATATACACATAGCGACATGCATCAGTTTTCTATCTCTCCATGATTATATCCGTATGTCTTTGTCTGTATCTAAACCTATATCTATGTTTATGTTTATGTCTCTCACACACAGACTCAGAGTGGAGAAAGCCGGGAAAGCGATGGCAATGCTGGTTGCAGCGGCCCGGTGTGGGCCTTGCCCGGCCCCGGCGCGACTCTTGCTTCCGACACGCCCGGCGAGGCCCAGAGGCGCAGGGCACAGAAGTCTGTTGGTGGGCTCAAAGGCTTCTGTCAGCTGTGTGTAGGGTTTAGCTTTAGGAATTTTAGGGTTTAGAGCGTAGAGATGTAGCAGGAGGTGAGAAGCCAAGAGAACAAAAACCGCCATCCTGGTCGTTCTCCGCACCAGCCAGGTCTCAGGCTCGTTGCGGCCACGGCAACTGCTTCTGCGGCTCGTCTCGACTGGTGACCAAGAGAACAGGGTGAGAGGTGCCGGTTCTTTATGATCGAACTTGCACTTGTGGCTGATTGGGTCACGTGCTACTGTTCAGACTGCCCTTCCTCGAAGTTGAAGCCCTTGATGCGTTTCCGAAGTTTGCGGAAAAGCCATCACAGCAAGGGATGAGGACTTAAGCCGGCATGCGCCATAAGCAGAAATTGAACAAGGGGGTGGAAACGAAGTTGGAGCTCACCAGGCCCTGGGCCTGGGCCGCCAGCGGAGCGGCAGCCTGAGATGTCTGGGTTCTATGCAGGACAGTCGATGCAAACTCTGCGCTAGGCCTAGGCAGGTTTCTTCCGCACTGACAGGGTGGGTCTTGATCTTGATGTGAAGAGCGCTTTCCTTTCGGAAGAGGCCTTTTGATGACGCACGATCGTGAGAATCCGGGCCCCGAACCCACAACGCGTATCACCGCGTTGGGTGCGATACAGGGGACGGGGGGGAGGGGGGCGAGGATGGGCGGAGGTCCACGAAGCCTGAGCCAAGTCCCCACGCCGTGTGAGATCGGCCGACGAAAGTGCGTCGTGCGTGTCAGTGCTGACATGCATCAGGCGTCGCACGGGCAGTTGCATGGCCAGACAGGCGATTCTGGGCAGCAGACTTGGCAAGATGCTGCCAGTACTGTCACTTCTTGGGCCATTGTACGGCCCGTCATGGTCACTGTTTCAGTCTGAGAAACTTCTCGGGCGATGGCCGTCTTAAGGTCTGCAAACGTCCAGATGGCACCGCGACTGTCTCAATGGAACGAAGCGTGAGTTGCTGAGTTTGCCAAAACGGCTGTAGTGCAACATGATGTAAAATGGTGAGGACAGGGGTTGCTGAGAGGCAGATGCCTTCCTTGCATTCGATGCGTACTCCCAGCACATGTCCATTCCCAAGTCGTCCAGCTCCATGCAGTGCTTCACGTAGCTTGCCTGTTCTCAGGCCTGGCACAAGAGAAGTTCGCTTGGGTGGAACACGTACGCGCCTCACGAAAGAAGCTCAGACAAGACCTGCAGGAACAGCTTAAATTTTAATTTCCAATAGCCGAGCTCGTGCTTCGCCGTGCTTCGAGGTTTTTTTGCATTTGTAGCCCCGCGGCTTGGCGCAGAACACCTCGTGGAGGTCTCAGTCGAAGCAAAGACTTGGCTTGGTATGTTTGGAAAGTGCCGAATTCGTTAGGTAGTTTGGCGGCGTGTGGCTGACGTGGAGCAGGCTGCCGATGCATACCAGGTCCGCTGGATCCGAGGGCTACCTCCGCCTGGATGCCAAACGCAACTCTTCCCAGGCAGCAGCCGCAATGCAAACCGGAGGCCAATGTGCCTGTTCTGCACAGATCCGCATCCATGTCGAATGCTTGAGGCCTGCCGATGACAAACGGCGAAAGCCTTGCCGCCGCCTCGAGTAAGCCAGCCCTTGGCGGTGTGAGAACCTGGCCAAACGAGGATCCGCTCAGCGATGCGTGCATCCGACTGACAAAGTGTTCGGACAAGGCGGCACGGACCCTGGCATGGAACCAACTGCCCACACCGAATGAGCAGGCCCAGCTTACTGCGGCCGTTTGGCGTGCAGCACTGAACGATCGGGCGGCACTTGTAGTCTCTGCCCGGCGAGTATGCGATATTTGTCTGAGGTTGGGAGAAGTTGGACGAAAAGGATCCTAACCGCTATTGGGCGGAAGGCTCAGTACCGCCGAGATCTGTCGGCCTCGCTTCAAGCAAAGCGGAAGATGCCAAGGCTGCTGGGGGTGACACCTGGATGTACTGGGAAAGCTTCTGGGTTCCTGCAGAGGACAAGTGTTGAGAAGCATAAAGATAGAGGATCCCGAGATGGACCCACGCGTTTCAGGATGCAGCCCTTGCCACGACAGGCCGGTGCATAGCCTTGGTATGGACGAATTTGAACTGGACGCTGCGTTGGAACAGGTGTGGCATTTGGCGATGCCGACGGTGCAATGCGATTTGCTCAGTGGTTCTGCCGAGTCTGTTTGCATGCTACGCACATCTAGGCACGCACAGCCGAACAGCCCGTCCGAGGTTGCAGCCCACTTTGGGTGATGCCTGTGACTCGGGTTCTATGGACAGAGTCGGAGGCGATCCTTGTGACATCGAAAGGCACCGGTGACGATGGCCTCAGATGCCGTGAGTGTGTTGCATCAGGACAGCATGCACATGTCAATGTGTCGCGGCGATCAAATCAGCAGAAGCCCACTGACGGTCTCTGCCAGTTCTCGTGTCCACACCTAGCTCAACACATCTGATTCGGACGGACGAGCGCCACATGGTGCACACGTTTCATTGTAGTGTCAGCTTCTCCTGCAGTGCGTCGTGTGGCGAGGGCTGTGGTTCTCTTCTCATCGGTGGTAAGGGGGTCACATGCCGAGATCACCACTGTCTCTTGAAGCTGTGGTTCAACTTTCCTTCAGTTTGCACTCTAAGGCTACTTTCGATCGATGCGATTTGCTATATCCGGGACGGTTAAACTTGAGCCACCCAGCCACCCACCCACCCACCCACCCACCCACCCACCACTGTGCTTTCGATTTTCTGTCCGGATCTATGAGAAAAGTGCCATCGGTCACCGGGAGGAGCGTCGACTGATCGGGTGGTGCTCGCTACGAGGCACCTGAGATCGTTTCGTTTTCACTGCTCGACCCCTCTTTTTGATTCAATGAGTTTCACTCGAACGTTCGCGCGAAAGACGAGAGCGTCGCTCACAAATACACGTACACGGACTTGCGTGCGCACACATACTTCTGCAGCCTGAAGGTGCAGATATAGAGAGGGACGTTTGGCATGTAGAAATCGACTTCCGAACAGCTCCACCTCCGGTGGAGGAATGAATCCAGCCGCCTCCCGAAAAACAGGATGGTTTTTGCCCGAAGTGAAAAGATAAAGTTAGCGCCGGTTGTACAGTCGAAATTTCGACCAAGTCATGAAGAGGGCAGGTTTACGCCCGGCCCTTCAACGAATGCCGGTGGGGAAGCAAAGTTGTACACCCCGCAGGCTTAGCAGGTCGTCTACACTTCATTGGTGGCGGACATAATTGCACGATTCTGGTTTTGGTGTTCGTGGCTTGGCTCCTGACGATGCCAGCAGTTAGATTGCAGACAACACTGCCCAAGTGCGACGCGCAGTGGATGCCGACTGCAAATGAGGGTTGCCCCGGAACAAGGAGGCACCTCCGCCTTCCCTTCCCACTTACGGCCATAGCTTGATGACACAGAGTAGGGCACAAGTGCTGGGTGCCCGTGCACGCAACATGTAAGGAAGGCCTTGTTGAGAGTGTGTGTGTGTGTGTGTCATCCCTGTAACAAAGGGCGAAGTAATCCGACAGTGAATTGCAGGGGCGTGCAGCACCTTTGGCATACTGCACGCAACGAAGCTATTGCCAAAGTGGGAAGGGATCAAGGACGCTTGATCCTGTACCTGCATGGTGCACATGGGGAGTGTTACTCCAGCTTGTGACCATATAACAGAGCAAGACGATGAAATTCTGAAATTATTGTTGACAGTTTCGTGGAGTCGTTTTGTTCACCGTGCTGGTTTCGATTTGAATTCTGCTCGTCCTTGTCGAAGTGTAACAGTTTCCCATTATCATCAGGTATCTAGCAAGTACCTCGCACCTCTCTGAAAAGACTTGCTTGAAATTTCAGGAAATGAAGGATGACTTTACAACTTGAGAGCCCCTATGAAAGTCAGGCCTTTTGAAGGATTCAAGACCCCCGTGAAATCAAGCGAATGCAGACGGTCGGTTGAAGACACTTGAATGCTGAAATTTTTATTGGCAAGAAGCAATAGTTAATCATCCTTTCATGCATCGGTTTAGCCGGCGCGAAGAGGCAGCGAGCTGCTCAACTTGCCTCCTTTTGTTCAAGGTGGGAGGCTTGGGAGTCCTTTTGCAAAAAACTTTCTTCTTGTCTTGGGTAGTGAGAAGAAACTCGGCCCGGTGGCTGAGGAGTTGAGAGACAGTAGAGGCCAAGGTGTCAACCTGGCGGACCTGTTGCTTAGCGTCAGGCGGTACCGCCTGATCTGCACGTTTCCCAGCCAGGCGATCGGCCTCCTGGCTGAGGTACCTGCGCCAGAGCGAGTAGTTCCCTCCAAACTTGGCTTGAAATTGGTCTTTGTCAAGATGGGCCTTGACCCAGTGCAATTGCCCGCGGGAGCGCTGGTCCCACTGTGGCTTCCACATTGGGGAGTGATTGGCTGTGACCTCTTTGGGGGCAGCCTGTTTACAGGCCACGCGAGAGTCCGTGGTGATGTCAAGGAACCCCTGACAAAGCTCGAGGGCCTTAGCAATTACATGGACCTCCCCGTCCAGGATCGTGGCAGGTCTGGGAAGGACATGACTGTTGCCATGATGCCTACGCCCTGGGAGGTACGGCGCCCAAGCACAACCGCCCAGCCCACGGCACGGAGACGAGGGTCCGAGGAGTGGCGACCCCCGCTCGCGTCCGTACCTACGAAGAGGTCTTCAGGTAGGGGCCCCGTAGGCCACTCACCTTCACGGACCTCTTCGGTCGAAAGGAGCGGCATTTGGACTAGGCGTGCCGGGACTAATCCTCGCAGCCACAGGCAGGGTTCCGGGTAGAGGTCGCGCATGGCACGCAAGCGCGGAGACGACTGAGGATGTCCCTGCCAGCGCGAGCACTCCCAAAGGAGATGCTCCAACGTGTTGGCTGCACCACAATGTGGGCATAAGGCATGACCTCCGTTAGCAGCTTGGACCAGTGCGCCTTGCCAGATTGCCTGGTGGAATCTGAGGCGCTTACCACCTTTGGCTATGACGCATCGGTGAATGGTCCAATCCAGCCCTTGCTTAACAGTAAGCCTGACAGAACGCCGCAAGTCCTGAAGGAAGGAGGGCTGAAAACGGATGGGCACAGAAGCGCCTTGGATGGTCCAGGCAGTAGGGGACTCCATGCCCCACCCCAGATTCCAAGGGTGAGGCGAAGCCTCCAACCTGGAACGGACTAAGGGCCAAGCCACTTGCACCTCACGCCAGATGGCAGGGGAGCGGCCTAGAATCCTCAGAAAATCTGAAGATGGTCGTGGATGACCTGCTCTAGAGGGTCCTGGACCCTGTGTGAGTAGGCCTCAAGCACGGTGAAGGTACCTCCCAGGTGCTGCCTGCCGAGGTGAGAAGCCACAGTGGCACGTAACCACTTCATCCTCTTGGGGCTGACCCCTTGTGCTTGATGGCCATAAAGGCCAGAAGTGAGGATTGAACCACGCACCAGCCTTACTTTGGCAGTCTGTGTGGGCACCTTAAGGTCGCGCAGGCGTTTGTTCCTAGACGCTGCCTTTTTCTGGCGGCCCAGGAAAGTAATGCTTGGATTGGGTGCGGGACGCCTCGGCCCAAAGTAGGCGGCGGATTCCTACGTCCAACGACGTGCGCCCAGGGACTGCAGCGTCCCATTGCGCAATGCGCTGGTACTTGCAAGTCCAGCTTTGCAGGAGCGACCACCGCGCACGGCAGTAGTCTCTCCACAGAACGTGAGTCAAGGAGATGGGTCTTTCCGCCTTGATGGACTTGGGAAGCATACAGACCTGAGTGAGGAGGAACTGCTGAGGCACTCTGATGCCTTGCTCCAGGAGACAGAAAAACTGGGAGAGATCCTCCAGCATAGGCTCTGTGCGCTTCTTGAGGATGCCTTTGTTCCAACCATCCGGTCCCGGGGCCGTGACCCGACCCTTGCCAAACTGGAGCTGCAGCTCTGAGGCCGTGATGGGCTGGAGTCCAGACACCTGTTGGGCCGCGAGCTCTCTGGGCTTGCCGCGTGCTGGTTCCTCTGCAATCGACAGCGGCGGGACATCTTGTTGCCTCAAGAAGCCAAAACCAGGTTCTTAACCAGACTTGAGTTCTGGCTAAGGCGCGTACCTCTCCTGAAAGATGGCGAAAGGGACGCTCGGTGGTAGCTTCACCCTTCTTGATTGCTTTGAAAAGGGGCCCCATGCCCTTGTCCTGCGCACCTCTGAGCCAGGCTTGGTACCAGTAGGATTGACGCTGGGAAGTTCCATTTGCAAGCAAGGAGCCTTTCGGCCATCCAAGTGGAACCAAGATGATATCACTTGGCTTCCTCCGCTCACATTTTATGCTAGGGGCCGTTTGACGCATGAAGCAGTAGCCCTTCGAAAAAAGCTGCTGAGTATAAGTCGGAGTCTCACCCCTTTTGTGTCTTGGCCCGAGCTAAGACTCGGCAAGTGGATCATGCAAAACCTGAGTCCGGTGGTACCCACACGGATCTTACTACTGCTTACTTTTGAGACATTCTGAGATCCAAAGATGGCCGTTGGGCGTTTCGCTGCAGTGTTGCAAAGCCCACCGGCATTGCAATCTGGGTGTATCAGTGAGCGGTGTGCATTCTCCTTCCTATTATCCTTCTCTCATTTGAACGTTTCTTCCTGTGAGCTGTTTTTGCTGTCGTGGCACATTGTGCCTTTCCTTCTATGGCAAATCAGTCGATACACCCAGTTGCATCACTGTAACAGTATCATTTCTTCGATTTTGCTCTGACTTCAAGCAAAGCATGCAGACATGTGAGCAAAAGTTTGTTTCTGCATTGCGAGCATAGTTCACTGCAGTCAATGCATTGATTGACTCATGCATGTAAGAGGTACATTGCTTGCACTATGGAAGATTGTGCTCAAATCTGAAGTTTTGTGCTTTTCACTCTGTTACGCCATCTCTTGCTATGGCGTGGTCTCAGCAGTCATGGGGTTGGCATGATTCCCGCAATGAC
>BGNK01002094.1:89663-114668 GCA_003297005.1 Symbiodinium sp. clade A Y106
CACACTGGAGCAGGAAGAAAGGGTTCAGTGCTCGTGATGTAATGGACATTCGCGCTCATGAGCTGATGTTTCATGGCACTGAAGAGTGGGCCCTGCGACTTTTGAGTCATGGTAGGTTTGTCTCTGTGATTCCTACCCGATCTGTTGCAGAGTCTGTCATCATGTCACAGATTCTTTCAGTGATCAGAAAGAAGCATTATGACATTGATGGTACAGCTGAAGCAATATGGCGTCATGTACATCCAGGAAAAGAGCCTCCATCCAGAACGAATGAGCCCACGCAGTTGCTCCAGCCCATGGTTGACAAGATCATACAGTCAGTAGAGTCTTTTGCACCGATTCAACAGGGAACGGCCGCGTCCCAGAACCTGATCAAATTGGAAACCGAGCTCGAGAAGAGGAAGCAGCAACTTCGCCAACAAGGTGTTATGTTGACTCCGGAAAGGCCTACAACTGCGGAAACGGGATCGGCTACATCCTCCGGACACAAGCCTGGTGATCTCCCCTTACCCGTAGGAAAGTGGCTAGTCTGCGGCGTCTTCCAGCGTTGCTGTCAATCCCAAGGTCCTTAGCCAGTAAGGTAATGCCAGGATCCTCTTCAGTGCGGAGGCGGCTGAGGGCTTTCGAGGTTGCCGTGTCCGAACAAAGGAACTTGGTCTTCTCTAGAGAGACCGAAAGGTTCCGTTCTGCTAAGGGGTCGCACAGGAGGCGAAAGCACTTCAAGGCTTTTTGCGCAGTGTTGAGGGCCGTGGTTCCGACCACATCGGCAGAGATGTCGTCTAACCACTGGTCAATATGATGCGCAAGCCTACTTTCTTGAAGCTCCTGCAGAGGAACGAAGAGCGCCAACTTCGAAATTGAAGGGGCTAGGGGACAAGCCTGGAGAAGCCCCGCAGTCGGAAAGATGCCCGGAGAAACCGAGTTTTCCGCTGACAGAAATCTGGGTCCTCCATATATTTGGAGTGCGAGCTCCAGCAGCAAAGGTGGAAACTCAAGAAGGAGTCCGGTATCAACAACCGAGGCCCACATCACGGAATCATAGAATCCGGATATATCCAGGAACATGCCAATGAATCATGATCTTACGAAGCTCGACTCAATTCCAGAAGACGCACTCAAGCCGTATGTTAAGAAGCTCACCGGCCAGTCATTCCCTGTGGTGCAAGCGTGGTGCAAAAGCTTCAAGAAAACATTGGGAGCCTCTAAGTACACGGAGTTTGAAGAGCTTGTCAGTGAAATCACTGCTCAGATTGAAGACAAGAACAATAAGCTCACAAAGGACAAAAGCCGTGAGCTTGCCCTTAAGTTTGGGCTACCGCTTAGTATTGTCAACAAGATGGGAGTTAAGTCCCTTGGATCCGCGGTGGCATTGGCCTCAGTCTTGGCAGCCTGATGTGCAGATCGACCTAGTTCTGAGACGACTGCTCTTGAAGCAGCCCATATGCCGACGTTGTGTATACAGCTGGGAAGTTTTGCCACCCTTATTCTCAATTTCGTGCCAGCAGTGGAGAAAGCACTGTCACTGTGGATACAGAGTCTTATGCATCTTGTGGTTATTCAGTGCTTTACTTCCAATAATGATGTGGCTAACATTAGAAGCAAGCTTCTTTCTTGTGACCTTCGATTTTGTGTCATCCGTTTGCAGTCTACATCAAGTTGCCCATTTTGTGGAGAATTCCACTCAAGAAGCAATCTGTTCAGCAAAGTAAGTGGAGCTATGTGGGAAGTACAGCAGTCGGAGTTACTGCGGGAGAACACAATCGAAGAGCCAAGCTCAAGCAGGTGCTCAATGGGCAGTTTGTTCAAGTTGAGCCTGCAGTTCGTTTTTGGGCAGCAAAGGGAAACTATTCAATATTTACCATTATTGTTTTACATACTTTTTCCGACTACAGATCGGCTTGGATTAGAGAGCATGCTCTTATAGGACTGCGGCAGCCTCAATCATCCTTTTGCCCAGCGGTTTCTTGTAAAGCGTGCTGCGGGTCACAAAGTCGTTAAGCGTCGCAATATCACTGGCAGGCCACCACCTAACTTCAGGAGACTTTTTCTTCTCCTTCGTCGTCGATCTACAGTGCAACAACATTCCAAATCCCTGATTGACAAAGAGAGAGCGTTTGCAGTTCTCTTTGATCTTGCTCAAGACGATGTCAAAAGCTCTGAGGCTTGCAAGCTTATTCGATCGAAAAAGTTCAACGATTCCGAAGCTTACACGCTGTGGAGAATTGCTCGGACACTCGAGCAACCGGTGAAATCCAAAGTTCTTCGGGCCGTTCGCTCAGCTTTGAAGTTTCGGAATTGCAGTGTGCCACCCGGCCAAACGTCGCTTGGGCTACCTTTTCTTGCTCGCCATTCCTTTTCGACCAATGTGCAAGTCTGGTTGCGCCCACAAATAATGCAGTACAAACATTGGCTAAATCCGTTGCATTTGCCTTCCAGTCGTATTGTGGAACTTGCGCAGCCCAGTATTCAAAAGTTGGCCTACAACTTTAAGCAACGGGCCAACAAAATGACCAATACCGACCCATTGTAATTGCCGTGCAAGTGCGCTCAACTGTTACAACGTCATCCTGATCTTCGCATGATTGATGGTCATGTTGCGTGCAGTGCTTCCCTCCTTGCAGTACCAGATCACATTGCGCCGTATTTTACTTTCAGCTCCAAGTCCACAGTCTTTGCTACTTGGGACACGTTTCGGCGGCTGTACCGCAAGAAAATTTCTGCTTGGTTCTACCCACAAGGGTTTCCTGATGCAGTCTTTCAAGAATTTTGGAACGTCGTACTTATGCAAGAATGGAGCAATCATGAATGTGCTCTCCGCGAAGATCCATTCAGACTGCAGCAGAATCATATCAACAAGATCTTGCAGTCACTTCGGAAGTCGCTTGTATTTCATCTTGCAGACCATCAAGCTACCCATTTGATGATTTTCTGCCCACAGTTCTATTTTCAGTCCGTCCTTAGAGTTTGGCAAGATCCTTCCAATTTTATTCAAGTTCATCAGTCTCCAGAGCGATGCAAGATTCGGATACATGGCCCTTCGACGAAAGTATGCGCGGGGCATCAATGCTAACGCCAGGTTGCCACAGGGATTTGTTTTTCTCAAAGAGAAGAAGGAGTTTCGCGAGGGCCGCAGCCTCATTGCGTACAATGGCACGATTACAGAGAAACTTCAACATGGCACCGCTTCCGCCGTCGAACAGATGATCCACACATGTTTTCCGTCTCACTTCGGTTCTCTTCCCTTGCCAATGATTTGGGAAAAGCTTCATCAGTTCTTTATCCAGACTGGGCAACATGTACAATTGGCCTTGACGAATGATGATTTGGTGGGATTCTTTAACAGTGTCCCCCAAGTTCGGATTGCCGAGGCTGTCGACTTGTTGCTGTTTCGATTTCAACAGGTCTCTTTTTCTTCTCGTCTTATGGTCAATATCAGTCCTGCTTTTCGGCAAATCAAGAGCATTTCAGGATCTACTAAGAGAGCAGGAGAACCTCGGTGGTGGAAGCCTACTGATATACAGGATGTTCCAGATGTTGTTCAGGTCTCATTCAACTGCGGCACGTTTCAAGCATGTGGTGCCAGATGGATGGTACATGTATTGGCAATCAGATTTCACCAAGTTTAAGCTCACTCCCAGTTCTGTGCACGGAGATTGGTTGGCAGCGGTTGTTTGCATCTTATGATCTTTTAAATAAATCTTTCATTGTGCGGTACGTCGACAGCAGGTTCATCATCGCATCACATGAGTTCGCCGATTCCTTGGCCATTCGGACATTGGTCTCGCCATTTTATGGTGCACCCATTGAGTTGGAAGATGTAGGAGATGACCATTTTCTAGGACTTCGTGTTCTAATCGACAAACGACAAGTTCATTATCTAATCTACCTGTTTCCCATCGGTGGCAAGTGAGGCATCCCAAGTCAGCTGGGTCTGAGACCCATCTTGTTTCCGGACTTAAGTCCAGAATATGTACTATTCGTCGGTATGTTTGGCCTGCTTCGTTACGCGAGCATCAGGCTAATGACCTAAAACTGTCTCACGTACAAGTGGGCTATCCATGGCACATTGTCTGGCCCCGCTGAAATTGTTCTTTCGTATGTGTACGGTCTTGCACATGTTAAGTATTCAAGGGAATGCAGAGTCTTGAGTGCCTTGCATGGTTCATGCTGCAGTCTTGGCTGGATTGAGTAGTAGTACAGTATTGGCCAGTCTCGATGCGATGCCACTCAAGGTCGATGCTGAGGTGATGCATATAGTTGAAGCTCTAAATCATGCTCAACGGCTTTCTCTTCTACGTCACGTCACTCAGCCGTTTGTGCGCGGAGTACTCGTCTCGAGATTGAGAGCTTTGGTTGAGCAGGAATCTGACAGAATTGTTCAACGGCAAATTGCTTCTGAGCGAGCTACTGTTACTATGCCAAGCTCAGGGAGTTCAGGGAGCACGAGCATCCTGCCACCGCCACCACCACTGATCGATGTCACCAACCCACCTCCACCCCCTGGGTCACTCCACACCCCACTTCCCCCGCCTCCGCCACCCCCTCCCCTTTCCGGTCCTTCCGTTACACCGATCGGTCCCCCCACCGCTGTTTCCACCTCCACCGCCCAAGGCACCACCCACCAAAGCGATGCCTATGTCGCGCACACCAGTACACACAAGTGCCAGACGCGCAACTCTTTGGTTACGGCAGCAGCATCCGGATCGTCTATGGCTTCACGATCAATCGTTCCAGAAGCCGATCAAGATCTTCCCACCTTGAGTAGTCGTGATGCTCTCTACGGTAGCATATGCGTATAAAAACACTGCTGTGCGTCTTGAGTGGTTGTGTTTTGTTTTGCAGTCGGTTTGGGCCTCAGAGTGCGCAGCCTGCCATGCTGCTTTTAGCATCGAGCCTTATGTCTTGGTTCGTGTAGCTTGTCATTGGCAATGTCGCAGATCAGTCTTAACTCAGCATTCGATCCATTGGCGCCTTTGCAGCTTTGGGTGACCTGCACGCAAACTGAAATCCTCCGGCTTAAAGAAGAACTACGTGCTGCCAAAGAAGAAGAACAATCAATTCAACCCTTCCACAACGACAGCTTGATTCTGTTCAAGTCCAGCTGAGAGACATGGACCAAAGGTTGTCGGAGTGACAGAACTGTTTAACAAGCAGAAATCCGTCCATGAAATGTTGGGTCACCTCTTGCAAGAGCTGAATGCCCTGAAAGGGCAGGCTCAGCAAAAGGATCCACCTATGACCATTCCCGACACGCAGCCGTACTGTTAGTGCTCTCGTTGGCAAAAAGCAGTAGATCAGCGTTCATTACCTCACATGTTCCGTCAGTCGCATGCTTTGAGTGTAACCACGTTATGTGCAGACGTTGCTGGATCAAGTTATCAGTTTCTTACTGGCAGCTATGTGGGAGGTTTCGGCGGTCACAGATCGAGTGCTTTCCTTTGTGACTACTCGTCGACACCTTCTTTTCTTCTACTCCTACCCGCAAGGGATTCCTACTGAGCCGATTGAGACAATGCTTCGACGTCATGGTAATGACATGGTGTACGAACTGGAGATGTTCTTGCAGAAGTGTCAACGAGAAGGCATTCTTTTTCCTGCCCACGGTCCATCCATATTTCCTTCAGGGGCCTACTTCATATGTTCCTTTCACGTGTGAAGCGCCAGCATTGCCACATATTCTGGTTCCTGCAAGCATATGTCGATGTTGGTTTCAGTCGACTACGATGGCTGTGTGTGGTCGATATGTGGCCAATGTACATCATCTTCTACGTTCTTCTCATCTCCGTCATGATACATCTGAGTGGATCCATCGTTCATGTGAAGATCGCTTTCGATTTCGAGCTTGGCTCATTGATGAAATCAATGTTTGTCGTATCACGAATCCCATGTCTCGTTGAGCTAAGCGGTCTGACTAAAAAAAGGTTTTGCTCTTGCGTTATGAAATGCGATGTGCTTTCATGATTACACGTCAAGCTTACAGCTGCTACCGGGTGCTGTTGTTAAACAATCATTGTGCCTGCATGCAGAACTTTCGAGATCAAGTTCATGTTAGCTGTGCAATCGCAATGAAACGTACAGCTGATCAAGCCAGTTTGCCTATGTCGCCGCAGAGAATGAGGGNGCAGAACTTTCGAGATCAAGTTCATGTTAGCTGTGCAATCGCAATGAAACGTACAGCTGATCAAGCCAGTTTGCCTATGTCGCCGCAGAGAATGAGGGTGACTGTGATCGTTCCACCAGGTAACGTCACTGGAGATCAAACGATGAACTTTCACTTGGATTGCGATTCCTCGTTCACCATTGACATGGTCAAGAGGGCATTGATACACCAGATTTATCTGGTCTCCGGAAGAGCACCCAAGATTTCGTCGTTCCAGCTTCGACAAGAAGGACGACATGTTGCGTATACCCAGTCCATTACGTGTCTGAAAACGCTTTCACCTGTCCAGTTCGTGCGTACAGCACCAGATGCTTGATTCACAATTGCTGTTTCGGGGAATGCAAGAAAGGAAAATGATGAGCATATTTCGGTTGTCACCAGCATTTGAGCGTGTTGTGACATGTCTGCAGTCATGTTGCTTGAGCCTCAAAGTGTCAGTGCAGCCATGTCCAACTCAGATGTCAGCTACGCGTTTGATGGCAGCTCCAGCACGGAGCAACGTTGTCACAGCTCGGATTCCGAGCTGATTGATGCTTCTGATCAAGAGATACAACTGGATTCGGACAGTGTGGAGAATGCCTCAAGCAGTCGAGGGTGCTCGCAGTCCCAAGTTGAGCCTGTTCGTCAGCTTCAACCAAAGCCAAAAGCAAGACGTCGATTGTGCATGATAGATGAAGATGAGAACGGAGTGAGAGTCAAAGTCATTCCATGTCCAAAAGAACAGCTTCGCCGACGTTTGCAACAAACCAATCGGCTGGGAGATGATTTCTGTGTACCTAACCGTGCACAGTTAATGTTGGATTTTTAAGGAAACACGGTGATCGAATTGTCAAAGAGAAACACGCCCCTAAGAGGCGATTCTCTACAACTCTTCAGTTGGTGCAGCATGTGCTTTCGTCAAGATCAAAAGTTATCATGCATCGGCCTCGGACAGCGTTGCACTTCCATGTAGAGAGACGGAATAGCGTTTATCAGATTTCTTCCCCCGCCGACAGGGGTGTGTGTGTGTGTCATCCCTGTAACAAAGGGCTACGTAATCCGACAGTGAATTGCAGGGGCGTGCAGCACCTTTGGCATACTGCACGCAACGAAGCTATTGCCAAAGGTGGGAAGGGATCAAAGACGCTTGATCCTGTACCTGCATGGTGCACATGGGGAGTGCTACTCCAGCTTGTGACCATATAACAGAGCAGTGTACCTACAACAAAGCAGCACAATTCCGACAAACCCTGCTGCCAGGATCTTGGTTTCGAGGATGAGCAGGAACGGATGACTCGAGCTGCCCTCAAGGACAGCTGATGTGGTCGTGTGCCAAATGCTGACCCAGCTGTTCCGCCTGAGATGGGACTGTTGCTTGCTTACTTCTTCCGATTTGATGCAAAAGCTGGAAGGTTGTGGGCGTAGCTTGATCCGATTCGTGCTGTTTCCATTCATTATCTGTATTTCCTTCTTATTCGATGCTTCATGCTTGGTGAGAAGTGAGAGGGCACAGGTAGAGCCACGGCGTTTTGTCCCTCGCGAACATGCTCGCATGCACCTCGCAGCACCGTGCTGGAAAGCCGCGTCTGTCATCAGAACCAGAACCGACAGCGAAGGGGAAAAGAGGCTGCCCAGCGAAACGGCAGCTTGGATGCAGGGTTTAAGTTTTAGGGGCTTTTGGACAATTTTGGAACCTGCTAGCCGCCCAAGCCAACTGGTGAACCACAGTGCTTGTGATATGCTGCATGCCGACACTAGCCCAGCATGGTGCAAGCCATGTCTGTGTTACATCCACCTCGGCTGGTCAAGAGGTTTTTACTCCTGCAATGTAGGCTTCTTGCTGCAGGACAAGGCATACTCCATCGTGTACGAGTACAATGCCCGGAACTTGTCCTCCAGGGGGGCCAGTAAAGCACACAGCCGTTCAGTGCACAACATTTTGTCAAGCTATCGCTTTTGAGGTTTGGGGCAGTGATGTGTCGCGGTCTGGCACAGGCTCGCCTGAGCTGTACATGGGGTTGTGGACGTAGCTTGAGTCAGGCTCCGACCTCTGGAGCCCAGAAGCTCGCTTGGCCGTCACGGCATTAGAGGCCTTCACTTCCGTCTCGGCAGCTGGAATGACCACATGCACAGGGAAAGCGGGAACACAGGTTGTAATCGACAAGTTCCAAATCCGTTCCATGTTGGACTGTGCTTGTGGCGATGCCACCTGGCCAAGTACTGAGCTTCCAACATGACAGTCCTGTAACACTGCGGTCACAACCTTTCTTTCCAGGATGGTCCCATTCTTCGTTGCTAAACATCCCGAACTCCAGTACACCGGTGTGGCACGCCTTGCATGTCAGCACGATGGCCTTGTTGCTGCACTCTGAAGCAGCCGATGGCAGGATGTCGTGTCGGACGTGATTGCGCGGAACAAGCAGCGCCATCCTGACCTAAATTTTCTTTCCCAGGAGCTTCTGAAAGACATGCGCGAACTACAAGCCGGGATGTTCTGCAAAGTGACGAGGGCTCTTGGGCCCTCGCGATACTGACGAAGACTCGCAGTCTGCTTTCTCAAAGTTTTCCGTGATAGGGCCAACACCATCCGAATCCAGAGAACGGTCTTTTGCCTGAGCATGGCATATCTTGTGTTAATGAACAGAACAAACAGCTAAGGAGGAATGCATCGACATCTATCCGCTTTGTGGAGCATCATGAAGCTTCTGCGTTTGTCAGGACTTGTCCGAGATTCCCCTTCCAAAGGGAGCTGAGCTGATCTTCTCGAAGGAGACGCCGGAAGCTCAGCAGCAGCGCTGGGCAGTGGTCTCGTTACTCTGGCGGCTGCCACACTGCGAGGGTGAACCACATGCATCTTGTGGACGCGCAGAAAGCGATACAACAATTTGCAGCGACCGGTGCTCGGTATTTGCTGACAAATGCCGCCGTCCCAGAAGCGCACAAGTTGCAGGGCGCGCTTCCCGATTCATGGATGGCTGAAGCATCTGTTTTTCAGCAGCCAGGTGCATGAAGATGTGGACAACTTCGTTGGTGCCGAGAAGACATGCCACACGATCCTTGGATATCCTGGATGAGTCGTCACAACTGGCTCAGAGTAGGTCGAATTTGCACAGCACACTGGCTGGCAAGGACTTACATCAAATATGACTATGAGCTCCCCCCCTTCTCGCTGCGGAAGATTGCACGCGTCGTCGAGTATCAGGGTTTGCAGACGTGCGTCTGACCTGTCCTTGTCTTAAGCCTGCAGTGGACAAGGGAGGTGAGATGAGAAGTTTGCATGGGCTGCAGCCAGGTCGTTTACACTGTTCGAGCTGAATGAGGCATCGTAGGTACCGGTAGGACATGCTAGAACGATTGCGTCTGTTTTGGTCCCCTGCTGGGTTGTTGCACCGATGTCGGCACCGGCATGCAGTGAGCTGCATGATTGCATCTTCCCGTGCTGTGGGAGAGCACACCCGGTGCAAAAGAATTCCTGCGGAAGTCGCTCCGGGCCGGTCCTTGTCTACAAGGTGTAACGTGAAGATCAGGCTGGGCTGTCTGCAGCAAGTGTGCTCAACTACGATAAAAAACCGTGCCAGTCCTCTTCACTCAGAGAGGTTCGCTACACAATCGCAGTAATGCGGGTCCTAAGTACCAATGCCTAAGCAAGCCACAAACAAGAGCCATGCTTTCTGTATGCAGTGCAAGTGGGGCAGTTTTGCCTGCCACCTGCTATGCCAAAGCTATGGAATCTCACCCAACCGAAGGCCTCCAGATGTCTCTGCATGTCTTCAGGCGTAGGTTTTGTGCAGACGATAGGAGATCCGACAAAGAAGATGGAGGAGCTTCTTGTGGCAGTGGATGTCATCATCGGAGGACTGCAGGGGACGCACAGCTGTCACAGGACGCGAAGTCCTTCTTGCTTCGACTTCGCGGGACGAGCCTGCAACAGGCTTGCACCGACTGTGTGGAAGCCCCGGTCCCAGGCGCTACTTCCCTTCTCAGACCGGGCCAATGTAAGGCCCGCGAGCTCGATGAGGCTGCGGATTTCGAGGCAAAGTTTTTGGTCCTCGACACCTGGCCCCTGCCTTGGAGCACATGTCAAGAAAGTCTCTCTTCTCACCTCGACAGTTTGCCCACCATCAGTCGATCATACATCCAGGATTCGTTTTTTCGATGGAGAGACTGGAACTTAGAAATCCACATCAAGCTGTCAGATCTGCAAGTTATCGCACAACCACTTCGACAAATTGACACCCAGGCCTTTGCCCGGCGGCTCTCTGCAGACGGTTAAAGACGATCCTCTCAAGGACACAACGGTCATTCTTAACAAATCAGTGGGTCATTTGGGCAGGAATCAGAAAGCTTGGACCCAAGTCTGCACCATGCAGTATGCCGCCAATAAAATTTCCGCAGAACCTCTGGTCTGAGGTCACATGCCAACGGAAGGAAGGGAAGGAAAGGAAGCAAAGGAAGGAACAGCAGGAAAGGAAGGAAAAGAACGAAATGAAGGAAGGGAGCGAAAGGAAGGAAAGGAACGAAAGGAAGGCAGGGAACGAAAGGAACGAAAGGAAGGACAGGAACCAAAGGAAGGAAAGGAACCAAAGGAACCAAAGGAACCAAAGGAAGGAAAGGACAAGAAGGGTAAAACGGACAACAAACAAGAAGCAGCAGAAGGCGACCAGCCGAAGCCTCAGCATGCGATCGATGTGACTGTGGCACAGGAGAATTTATCTATATCTATTTGTCGTATATCTATACCTATATTCATATCTATACCTATATAGCTATGTCTGTGGAGCTTTATCCGCTGAAGCAACGGGCAAGTGCAAAACAACGTAAAAAGGCGAGCAGGTGCTGTTGCTGAGAAGTATCGTGATTCAGGACCAGGTTCTTTGCTATTTCCAGGTCGGGAAATGAGGCATCGGAGGGTCCAAAGGAGACTCCGAAGGAGGCGAGGGCACCGTTGCGATCCGTCGGCATTGGTTATATACTCTCGCAGGTTTGTGCCTGTGGTGGCAGAGTGAGTCTCCAGAGCCAGCAATATACACATTGTATATAGCTGGCCCTCCTTTTGTTATGGTTTTGCATGATGACAATAATGACGATGTTATGGTGTTCACACACGTGTAGTGAAGCATCTGTGTTTGTATGCAGGGTGGTTCTGTTCAAGGAAATTTATAGAAGGAAGTGTACAGTGGATGTCGTGGCATATGTAGATGAATGTGAACACCCGTATTCCCACACGAACATGGCTATGCTGACACCTGCAGGGCCCGTCTGCCAGCCCTGCCGACAGCCTCTTCTGCAGGTGCCTCGCTTCGCCAAATACAAGCGCCTAAAGGAGGCACCATGTCCGAAGGTTTCTTGGCTCTCAATTCGGCTCACTCATCAGCCGTGGAGGCATTAGCTCTTTTCGCTGAACGGTTCGGCCCGCGAGCTCAGCTTCGAGAGTGTATCGCGAGTGTGTTACGGTGCAGTAGTCATCGCGATCATGCTGGAAGTGTTGAGTTCCTCGTGTGGAGAGCGGGAGGGGTGCGGTTGGGTGGTGGGCGCCGTTTATCTCCGGCAGAGCCCATCCCTTCATTCTGCAACTTGCTGAGGCAAGGATCCGTTTGCATCAGTTGCCAGAGCCCTAGCTTATGTCAAGCTAATTTCAGGAATTGTGCTTAGTGCATCCAGGTGCCAGCATGGCTGAAAGCGGCGGGTGAGCTAGCAGCATCGTCGGCAACTTTGGCATAGCCCACGCCGCATGCGCGACATGACACTGCTGTGCGGCTGAGCGACGTGCCAGGATGAAAGCTCTCCTGCTGCACAACTTCCTGCACCACCTCAGCCCAAGGCATGCACGGGAACCTAAGACATGAGCAAAAGTCTCATGAACTCAAGTCTTGCTCAGGACAACTATCTTATTAGCCCATGACAGTGCTGCTGAATGCTAGCTGTAGACGGCATGATTTGTGTTTTGTGTCACTGCACAAAGAACAGCTTCCGATTGAGGCACATCGTGCACCGACTATTGAGTCAGCCAGTTGCTGCGCTTCCGGTGATGATGAGCTCCTGTACTTTCTTGGCAGGTTGCAAGGCCTTGTCGCATCCGACGTGAGCCAGTTTCAGAGGCCAGACAGATTTGTTAAAAATGGAAGTCTTTTCCAGCTGCACAAATGGCTGCTCAGGTCGCAGATGACAAAGTGTCTCCCAAAGCAGGCACCCGAAATCGGCATGTTGCACACTTCGATGCAGGGACTGGTGGCGACATGCAGGAGAAACGTCTGAGGCCGTCGATCTTCCGGCGGACAAGGTCCAATAGTGAGAAGGGACGAAAGGACATGCAAGCTCCGTGCATTTCCGGATGCTTCCTGCATCCACAAGAGCCACATCGACGACTAAGTTGTCCAGCAGTGAGCTGCCTTCTCGAAGAACGCTCTGATTTCTATTCATCACGAGCGCAGCGCCCTTGCAAGAAAGTGGCTGGCCATGAGTGGTCCTAACCTTCTCTCTAGTGTTTATTTTCCCTGCCGCTAAGCCACCGCTTAGCCGCGTCATCAACACTGCAGCTCCTGCCATCTGCTCTGCTAAAACTTCAGACCTGGAACTGTTCTTACCAACCACACCGCTTGCAAAAGGTTCTTAGCTTCTCTTTCTTGGCCCCCTGCACCAGGCAATTTTTTTGACTTGTGGCTTCTGTGTTATCATGAAATGCCAAGGGCCAGAACTAAGAGATATGAACACCGCGGGCCAAAGTTTCAGCGATCTGAGGGAGCGCTTTCCCTCTCTCTCTCTCTCTCGCTTTTTTTGCTTGTCTCTCCCTCTCTGCGTCGCTCGCTCTTTCTCTTCACCTCTCTCTTTGCTCTCGCACTATCACTCTCTTTCTCTCTCCGTCTGCCTGTACGTCTTTCTATCAGTCTGTCAGTCTGTCAGTCTGTCTCCTACTTCCCGTTTCTTGTAGCAGAAATTCAGTCTGCCAGTCTGTCAGTCAGTCAGTCAGTCAGTCAGTTTGTTCGTCCGTCTGTCTGACTATCGGCCTGTCGGTCTGTCCATCCATCCATCCATCCATCCATCCATCCATCTGCCTGTCTGTGTCTCTGTCTGTCTCTCTCGCTCTCTCTCTCTCTCTCTCCATCTGCCTGTCTGTCTCTCACTTTCTCTCTCTCTCTGTCTCTCTCCATCTCTCCAATCTATCCATCTCCCTCCACCTCTCCCCAAATTTCCCCATCTCTCTCCATCTCTCTGTCTATGTCACTTCTGCTGCTTTCAGTTTGCCTCGGTTTTGCTGACATGTCTGCGCTGTGGTCCGGTTGGAGCCTTAACTTCTGGGATCTGCTGCTACGTCGCCACTGCTTGCTGTGGCCTTCCGAAGGTATCTTTGCAAGCATGTCGAAACCCGTGGATCTAGCCTTGCTGGTTCTCTGACGACAGCGTTTGCTGGACTGTTGCACATGTCAGTTTCTCCATGTGCATTTCGCCTTTACGGCAGAAGGACGTAAGTACATAAAGTGGTGGATGCTGGGGAGGTATCATCATCAGGTCTGGTGGGCCTGTAGTCTGATCTGCAAGGTCGACTATTGGCAGAGAAGCAGAAGCCGACACAGCCAGGTCGTGAAGCTTTCGGCCTCCAGCGTGTACTGCTTGCTTGCCAATGCGGCCTTGTCCAGCTGGCAAGTGCATTGCCGCTCATCTGTGACCGGACAACTGTGCGGAATTCCGGGTTGGTGCCAGGCTAAATGTGCGAGGCTTCGTTGATTTGCAGAAGCTGTACCTGTCCTCGGCAAAGGCACAACCTGCTAACATGCATCCCACGGGGTCCGTCCGGCTGTGTGCGACATTGGTGCAATGCTTTGTCCTGCTCTAGGCGGCGCCGCAGAAAATCTTGTGCCTTCTTGCCTATTTCTACTGTGGCTCGAAGGCACAAGATTCCCTTCTTCGGACCATCGTGACTGCGGTTCTGTCTCTTTTGCAAGTGTGTCTAAGTAGCTCTCCAGCCATGCTCTCATTGAGTTGGAAGTGCATTGCGTTTGGGTCGATGGCAGCGTGCAGGTCACGGCAGCATGTGACCGTGAAGTCGTCTTTGAAAGAGCCATATCCTCCGAAGAATCAGTTCGGAGATATCTTCCAGATCCTACCAGCGCTGATCCCAGCTGTCCAGCCTACTGGCTCCATGCAGCACATGTAGCACGGTGCACTAGTCCGCCGTCAGTGGACGCCAAAGAAAATGAAGGCAACATTATGCACGGCTTCTCTGGCGGAAATGTCCATGCTGCACCTGAGAGGTCAAGTGGGGAGCCCGCAGATGCTGAGCGAGGTGCAGGACAAGCAACTTTTTGCGAGCTCTGTTTCCTCGGGTGCCGTCCTTCGAGAGCAGGCAGACGGATGGGCTGACGAAGAGTCCGGAGAAGAAGGCCATCTTGACCCTGCGGTTTTGGGGAACGAGCAGCCTCACATAGCTGGACATCATGCCTGACGAACACAAGAAAGCAAGAGTAACTCCTCCTTTTCGTGTCGCGCCGCATACCGGCAGGGATAGGCGTCGAAGCATGAAGAGCGTTTGCCCATGTTTTGTCGTAATGGCTGTGGGCAAAGAGGGACGGCAGCCTAAAGAGCGTCTTCCTAGGAAAGATCGCAGGCGGGGACTGAGCTGTGGGAGTAACAAAGGTTTGCCGGTGCAACTGTCGGAGTAACAGAGGTTTGCCGGTGCAGGCCAGTGTATCGAAGCGGGTCACTCTTTCCAGATGGTTTAAGACTGGGAATCTTCCCACAACTGCATGTTGCAAAAGAAGGAGTGCTGTGCGACGCCGGACTTTCAGATTGAAGCATTCGATTGCACGCTGCATGTCTCCAATGCATGGCATTGAAAGCGTGAACTCTAGAGGATGACCAGAGTGACATGCGCACATAGCACATGATGCGCAGACAATGTACGTATGCATGTATGTGCACCTGCATGCACACACATGTCTACACAGCAATGGTTTCGAAGGCTTTCGCCTCCCTCCCAGTATCAAGCGAGGGGAGCTTCCTGTCTGAGACCCATATGTTGTGTGATTTGACGTGTCTGTTGCCGTGCGTTCCATCAAACTTCGTGTGGAGCGGATCCAACAGCTGCCTGACAGAACTGTTGTAATTGAATAAGCATGCAAAACCAATTCGCATCACTTGACAATATGGTTGCGCTGCAACGGGCCGTTTCGAAGCAAGAAGCTCTGTTGTCGAACGGCCGAGATGTTCCAGGGGCTGTCGGCTGATATACAAGGCCAGCCGTTCGGGCAACAGGAGCACAACATTCGGGAGCCGGTACAATTTGACGAAATTCGGCACTGAAGATAAGTGCATCGCAACCTCAACATTCCTCTTTGTGCACAAGCAATGTGAAACACAAATCTCTGACCCTTGTCGACCACACGCATGTTCATTATCTCATGGCACTCTCGGACTCGGGAAAATAGCGATATTGGAATTGTATCTACTCTTAAGGCCAGCATAGAGTCGAATCACACAGAGCAAAGTCGGTTATCAGCCAAGGAAATGCCGATAGCTGTCGAAGGGATAGGCTGTGTTTCTGGGGTCCTTCTCACAGACAGTGTGGGAAGTAAGGCAGAAATAGCCCAAGTACCACGGGAAGCGATAGGCTGTGCGTCTGAAAACGCTTTACGCAGTCAGAGCGGACAGCAACAATTTTCATGTTTCGGTTACCCCTATGGTCGGTTACCCCTTTTAGGTCTGCTAAATTTTAGATGGTCCTGTTTCACAAGTCCCCGGTGAAGACTACAACCTGTTGTAGGGGTCTGCGATATCGTGCATCATTGATCTTCTCTGCATGCCCTGGGACGGCTAAATCTGTTGAGGGTTCTGCTACCTTGTGCATTGCTGTTCTTCTCGAGTGCGCGGCCCCCAGAGAGCAGCCGGGAGGAATTTAATGGTCATGGTGCTCCATGACAAAGTCCATGCGGGGCCGTGTAGGCTCCAAGTGAGAGAGCAGGCGGGAGGAATTTAATGGCCGGTGCCCCGTGACCACTAAAGTCCGTGCGGGGGCCGGGAAGGCCCCAGAGAGCAGGTGGGAGGAATTGAGTGGTCATGGTGCCCTGTGACTACTAAAGGAATTTAATTTTAACGCTGCGCCGCCGCCTCGGCTTGCCGGAGACCAGCACTGTGACAGAACTCATTGACTTGCTTCTGTAATGTGAAAGAGCAGTGCGGATGCAAAAGTGGGAGAGAGGGCGGCAAGGGACGGAGGGGGGGGCCGGAAGGGCGGAAAGAGAGTGAGGGGGCAGGAAAGGAAGCAGGGCAGGCGGAAAAACACCNGGAAAAAGCAGGTAAAATGAGGGGCGGCCGGGCGGGGGGGGGAGTGTTTGTGGTTGATTAAGTCGTGAGTTTCAATTCAAACCTTTCCATGACCAGTAAAGTCCGGAACAAAATGTGAGCCAGCACATGACCAGCGTATGCTTGTCATAGGGCTGCCCCAGATGGGGTAACCGGAATGAGGGGTAACCGGGGCTGGATATTAAGAAAGGCAAAGAAAAGCAGGATCTTTTGAAAGAAGATACAACCGACCTACTCTTGAAATAGGTGAGAAACTAACCACAGCGCGATGAACAATCTGGGCACACAGGGTATTAACCGTCCAAATCTGTCCGACTGCTGGAAGACTCATAAAGCGAAGCATGATGGATATGATCCGCTTCGGCAGACGATATTCGAATTTGGGAGTTTAGAAAAGAAGTGGGAAGGATGCAAGATCCTATTCCACATATTCCGACAGATGAAGGAGTTTTCCTTGTCTGAAACCATTGTACCGAGCCATCAGGACTCAGTGTAACCGCCAACACAAACAAAGTACCAACACCAAGGACCATCATCTAGAACAGCTTATTATGCTGGACTGAGCCTCGCGTAGATGAGCGAGTCAGTCAAGGTTGGTATCACCAGTGCCGTGCTCATTTGATTGAAACTGCGCCGAGCGATTCATTGAGTGAGGGAGTGACCAAAAGTGTGGGTGAGTGTGAGCGAGAATGAGCCTGAAGTTCTGATGTGCCAGGCGAGGGCCTTCCCGCTGTGACCTTCACCAGCGATTTTGCCACGTCGCTCGATGGCACCGCGCCCAACATACCGGCCTGCAGATGCATTGCGCAGCGGTTTCTTGTGCAGCGGTGCGATGGGCCGCATGCCAGGCAGCCAAGGAGCCATCATTCTACTGAGCAGCGTGACGCCCAGTCCTGTGGTTTCTGAATGGGAATGGTCGGAATGGCGGCAGTAGAGCAGGTGCTGGCAGCTTTGGAGTGGTCGCGGACGTGAAGACGCCTCCTGAGGAGGCTCGATGAGTTGAAGTCGGCAGCAGATGTGTGAAGCCAAGGTGGGATCACGTGTGCTTGTGTTCAGGTGCCTCTGTGGGAGATGCCGGAGTTGCTGTGTTCCAAGTTGGTTCTTGGAAGCTTGCCGCTCGCTGACGGCGAGGCCGACAACAAACATCGAGGTTTGGGTTGCTGTTCCGAGCAACCACTTGAGGTGGCGGTGGTTCGGAGTGTCCGGCGCTGGAACTGTTGCATGACGGAGGGCCCACTTCTGCATCTGGCAGAGGACCGTCGCGAGCCAAGTGCCAATGCTCTGAGACCATACTTCGCCAGGACCGACCCCCGGAGACGCTGTTGGACATTGCAGCTATGGACATCCAACGCCACATCGACGACAGGCCTCAGACCATTCACACAGCAAATGCTGCCTCCGGGGTCAACGTCTCTTTGTGTTGCGGTTCGTCTTCCTAGTAAAACCGTCATGCAATGCTGACCATGATTCTTGTTCCCAGCATTTCTCAACTCCGAGATACGCCTGGAAACCTAGACACTGCATTTCAGAGTTCCGCCCCAATTCGGCGAGCCCTGAACCCTGACTAATGGCGTGCCGAATCCGAAGCCCCAATGGCCCTGCACCGTCCATGGGCCTTGATCCCCCACGTGGGAACCTCGGGTCTGTGGAGTTCAATCACAAGGTGTTGGAGGGAAGCGTTCTGACGTTGTACCTTTGCTGGCATGTTTGCATGAGAAGGGATCTTCAGTCATTCAAGCCGTAAGCGGGCGGAGGCGCTTTGCCATTGAGTCGCTGCGGCGCGACTCGGCCAAGTGGTCCAGCTGCTTCAGGCCCTCCGTTGCAACTGGCTGTGCGGTGTGCAAGTCGGGGACGGAGTGGCATTTGCGGTTGAGAGTGATTCCCGAAGCATCCTACAGTCCTACAGCATCAGGCAACTGGAGGGGGGCACACGTGGATTGCTAAGATACTGATGGCTTCTGTCTCCAGCGGCAAAGGCACCTGGCAAAGGACATCGTTGCGGTCAGCCACCCCCCGCTCATCGGCATGGGGCCTACAGGGCCTGCCAACAGTCATCGCTCTTCTTGGCGACAGCAACATGAGCAGATGTAGCAACTGCCACACCATGTTCACCAAAATGACCCACCAACGATCTTTGCAGTCAGTCCTTCCTCCGAGCAATGTATGGGGGTCGTGCTCCAGGCGTATGCTGGTCTACAGAATCGTCCATCAATTTCTGAGAAATTCAGACTGTTGCGTTAAGAGGTCAATGGCACATTCCCGAAAACTTCTTTTGACACTTGTTTTTCTTGGCATGGATGGAGTTGATTGTAAGTCGAAATGGAGCTGATTGAGAGTTGTCTGGGAAGGGAAATGGGGGGAGAGGTGGGAAATTGAAATTGCACTGGGAGCCCCCATTTTGATTTTAAATGAATAAATGTGCACCACCATATGTCAGCGTCAGCGTCAGCGTCAGCCACCAGCCACCGGCCACCAGCAACCAGCCGGGTGGTCGCTGAGCACCTCCGGAACTTTGCCATCAGCCAAGGGCTCAGCTGCTTCAGTCAGTGAGCTCCACGGCACCTTGAGCTGTTTCAACACCAATTTTTCTGCAGCCGTCGTCAGCGTCTCAAGCCAGTGTCCCAGGGTCTCTGCGGTCAGGTGTCTGAGCTCGGCCGTATGCGTCAGAATGTCGTCATTAACATCGTCACCCCGGCGGACCTTGGAACGGGCGAGCACGCAGCCCCTGGCAAGTGCACTCTGGGTTGGACGACCCAGCTATGGCAGCTAATCCTGATTGATCAGAATGTTTCTAAATCGCATGTACATGCATTCTTGCTACTTAGCAAGACCTAAGAGCCGATTCAACCCTTAGGTCATGCGTCACCCAGACTGTGAAGCCGTCATGCGCTTGATCCTGAACCAGCCTGGGTCGCTCATCATTATGACCAGCCCGTCCCTTGATTGCAGGTTTACTTGACAGGCCGCACGATGTTGGAAACTTGATCGACGTGTTTTCGTGACANGAACCAGCCTGGGTCGCTCATCATTATGACCAGCCCGTCCCTTGATTGCAGGTTTACTTGACAGGCCGCACGATGTTGGAAACTTGATCGACGTGTTTTCGTGACATGTCGGTTTCTGAGAGAAACGGTATGTATTCAGACTGACTCTACAGGTCTGGCCTGCACCGCTGCGTCACCATGGGGATGATGCTCTGGGTCTTCTTGGCTGCCCCTCACACCAAATTCATTAATATACATTAAGTAGGGCCTTACCGATTACCGACTGAGAAGACACTGCAGGCTGGAGGGGTCTCCGTGCTCCCCCCGGTGCACTGCAGTCTGTCTCATGCTTGGGCGGAAGACTCTGAAGCGATNCATTAAGTAGGGCCTTACCGATTACCGACTGAGAAGACACTGCAGGCTGGAGGGGTCTCCGTGCTCCCCCCGGTGCACTGCAGTCTGTCTCATGCTTGGGCGGAAGACTCTGAAGCGATCCTCGACTTCCTGGATGACGGCGGTCAGGGTCAGCACTCCATGGCCACGGTGACTTGCCCGCAAGTCAAGATAAGGTTCACTGCGGTCATGTAGTAAGTAGTCTATGAAATAGCAATGTCACCATGATATGAAGCATCCCTGTCCAGGTGACGGCCAGGATCCTGCGCAACTATGTCACCCCGCCTGGCGACTATCGCTTTGCATCCGACCCGTACAAGTTTCCGAGGTCGAAGGATCATGGTGTCTAGGTTGCAGTCGTGTCTGGTCACAGTAACATGGGTTGCAGCGACGACAGCATTCAGGTCCCTGCGTCAGCAACCACGCCGATGCCACGCGTTGGACGGAGTTTTNTCGTGTCTGGTCACAGTAACATGGGTTGCAGCGACGACAGCATTCAGGTCCCTGCGTCAGCAACCACGCCGATGCCACGCGTTGGACGGAGTTTTTCAGGGTCGCAGAGCGCGTGCTCCGGCTGCAACCTAGAGTTTTTGCTCCGTGTGATCCCAGGCAATAGTAGCTTTTATTTTACTCTGGGGAGCTTCGCTATGTCACTCAGTTCCTGGAACTCTGGCGTCAGCATCATGCAATGCCGCTGTACTGCTACGACCCTGACTTTTACGACCTGGGTCAGGCATCGGCATGTCAAACAGTCGTCAGTCTATTGGCTATGGACGACCCTGGCCCTGTCCTGTCACAGGACGATGNAATGCCGCTGTACTGCTACGACCCTGACTTTTACGACCTGGGTCAGGCATCGGCATGTCAAACAGTCGTCAGTCTATTGGCTATGGACGACCCTGGCCCTGTCCTGTCACAGGACGATGATGGTGATGATGCTGGAGTCGAAATGGCTGCGAACGACGAGGCTCGGCACTGTTCGCATGTCAGTCATCTGCGTTCAGTCACCCATCTCGTCTCAGAGTCTCAGCGTTAACGCGGTGCAGCTTTCAGTTTTTAGAGAATTATTTGTTATGCCGAATAGTTACTGTCAGGCCGCGGAGCCAGAGCCACCAGCCGTCGAGCCTGAGTCGCAGCAGGACTGGGTCTGCGTGTCAGCCGTCAGCAGCATTGAAGGTTTTCAGACTTAAAGACTAAGATAGTCAATAGTTTTGTTGGCAGGCTCCTGCGCCGCCTGCACAGCGCGCTGATGATCCTGGGTCGACGCCAGCCCCTGCACCCGATCGGCGTCAGGATGAGGCCGGTCCTCTCTCTGTCTGTCAGTCTGTCTGTCTCTGTCAATATNCTGCGCCGCCTGCACAGCGCGCTGATGATCCTGGGTCGACGCCAGCCCCTGCACCCGATCGGCGTCAGGATGAGGCCGGTCCTCTCTCTGTCTGTCAGTCTGTCTGTCTCTGTCAATATTAGCATCAGTCCCGAGTCAGCAAGCCAATTCTATAATCCGAGGTGATGGGTCAGAGGATTTCTTCTTTGTTCGACATGCAAGCAGCTGCCAGTACTCGTCGAAAAGCTANCTGTCAATATTAGCATCAGTCCCGAGTCAGCAAGCCAATTCTATAATCCGAGGTGATGGGTCAGAGGATTTCTTCTTTGTTCGACATGCAAGCAGCTGCCAGTACTCGTCGAAAAGCTACAGTGGCCAAAGCTTTACAGGCCACAAGAGTAGATTCAGCCATCGCAATTAATAATGTTCCTTTAACCTAAATGCCAAAGACAATTGAACAATGGCAGGTGTCGCAGCAGGCGGAAGAGGCCCGTCGACGTCAGCAGGAGGAGGAGGCCCGACGTCAGCAGGAGGAGGANAATAATGTTCCTTTAACCTAAATGCCAAAGACAATTGAACAATGGCAGGTGTCGCAGCAGGCGGAAGAGGCCCGTCGACGTCAGCAGGAGGAGGAGGCCCGACGTCAGCAGGAGGAGGAGGCCCGACGTCTGCAGGAGGAGCAGGCCCGACGTCAGCAGGAGGCGGAGGAGGCCAGTCGACGTCAGCAGGAGGCGGAGGAGGCCTGTGACACATGGGCATGAGAATCACGGTGTTTGTCGGCGTGTCGTATAGACTATTTAATTTAGGGTTTAGATTTAGGTNAGCAGGAGGCGGAGGAGGCCTGTGACACATGGGCATGAGAATCACGGTGTTTGTCGGCGTGTCGTATAGACTATTTAATTTAGGGTTTAGATTTAGGTTTAGAGGGGTTTGTGGTTTCGAAATTTAGGGTTCAGGGTGCTTTGTTACTATTACTGGCAGCAGGACGCGCCGATGCACGCAGCTGATGTCGGCGTCGAAGATGCCCAGGACGTGCCTGGTCTCCATTTCATTTCATTCATTATTACTATAATTTGTGCTGTGATTTCGAGTCTTAGTCTACTCTAACATTTGTAAGTCAGACAGTGTCTGTCCACTTTCTACTAATAGTAGTGTAGTCGGTTAGATTGACAAGATTGGAAATTGAGGACCCGTGGGCTGGATGGCAGGGCACAGCGTCGTATTCCGGACAATGGACCGAGGAGCAATGGAAGGAATGNCACGCAGCTGATGTCGGCGTCGAAGATGCCCAGGACGTGCCTGGTCTCCATTTCATTTCATTCATTATTACTATAATTTGTGCTGTGATTTCGAGTCTTAGTCTACTCTAACATTTGTATAAGTCAGACAGTGTCTGTCCACTTGTCCACTACTAATAGTAGTGTAGTCGGTTAGATTGACAAGATTGGAAATTGAGGACCCGTGGGCTGGATGGCAGGGCACAGCGTCGTATTCCGGNCTACTAATAGTAGTGTAGTCGGTTAGATTGACAAGATTGGAAATTGAGGACCCGTGGGCTGGATGGCAGGGCACAGCGTCGTATTCCGGACAATGGACCGAGGAGCAATGGAAGGAATGGAAAGATTGGGGTGGCTGGGCCGGCTGGCAACAGCGTCAGCAGGAGGAGGCGGCAACGGCGGAGGAGGAAACGCTGCCAGACTTGACGCCTCAAGAGGCCGGCAGTCGCCCCAAGGCGCCGCCGCCTAGTCGGCCGTCTTGGGAGGAGGAGGAAGAGGAGCAACAGCAACGGCGTCAGCAGGAGGAGGAGCAGCGACGCCAGCAAGCACAACGGCGTCAGCAGCAAGAGGAGGAGCAGCGACGCCAGGAAGCACAACGGCGTCAGCAGCAGGAGGATGAGCAGCNAGGAGGAGCAGCGACGCCAGCAAGCACAACGGCGTCAGCAGCAAGAGGAGGAGCAGCGACGCCAGGAAGCACAACGGCGTCAGCAGCAGGAGGATGAGCAGCGACGCCAGGAAGCACAATGGCGTCAGCAGCAAGAGGAGGAGGAGCGACGCCAGCATCAGCAGCAGCAAGAGGAGGAGCAGCGACGCCAGCGTCAGCAGCAGCAAGAGGAGGAGCAGCGACGCCAGCGTCAGCAGCAGCAAGAAGAGGAGGAGCAACAGCGTCAGCAGGAGCGTCTGTTTTCGCGAGACGAGGAGGAGCGACGCCAGGAAATCGAACGGCGTCTGCAGGTGGACTTGGAGCGACGCCAGGCTGGAGAACGCTGGATTCAAGAACAGAACGAGGCCTGGAACCGGGAGCAACAGCGTCAGCAGCGTCAGCAGCAGCAGCTGCCAAAGGCCTCCCCGCCAGGGTTTACAGCTGACGGTGACCCTGCCCCTGCAGCGACTCCAAAAGGCAAGTCGTCGTCAAAGATTCCCAAGCCACCCAGCTTTCCCCCCCCGCAACACCCGGCGTCGGCCTTCATGGGCCCCCCAGCGGGGTCGTACAGTGGTGGCTCGGCCGGTGTCGCGGCACCGTTTCCGACTGTGCCTTGCTTCTCAACTAATAGCTAATTAATAATTAAGATTCAGTGACTGGAGTTGCTGCTTTTATTGTAACAAATGAAGGGGCTTTACTTATTTANTGTCGCGGCACCGTTTCCGACTGTGCCTTGCTTCTCAACTAATAGCTAATTAATAATTAAGATTCAGTGACTGGAGTTGCTGCTTTTATTGTAACAAATGAAGGGGCTTTACTTATTTACCCATTCTCCTGCCGGTCCTCAGGCGTCAGCTCCGTCAGCACCTGGCCCTGCTCTCAAGATCGAGCGGACGCTGGAGAGGTCCCAGGCGTTCAAGGATATAACGAAACTTGGCTCAGACANTCCGTCAGCACCTGGCCCTGCTCTCAAGATCGAGCGGACGCTGGAGAGGTCCCAGGCGTTCAAGGATATAACGAAACTTGGCTCAGACAGACTGGACTTCACGAGCCTGACAGATAGTATTTGAAAATATAGGCTAACAGCTAGACAGCTAACACTGATGGGACTGGCATGACCGCACAGTTCTGTTCTATCCAGGCGAGAGATGATTGAGGACATGAACGTCGGCTCCAACGTCGCCGNCTGGCATGACCGCACAGTTCTGTTCTATCCAGGCGAGAGATGATTGAGGACATGAACGTCGGCTCCAACGTCGCCGGCCAGCTGGGTCGGGTGTCGAACCCTCTGTGTCAGGCGTTGCTGCTGTGCCTCGGCTCCACCGGACCAGTGAGTGTCACTTTGTTTTCAATGTGCGTGGGATAGATGTAATTCCTCCTGTGTCGCAGGGTNTGTGTGTGTGTGTGCACGTATATTGCTCATGGCTTTCTCACTCTCAGCCTGTCCATCAGCTTGAGGCTCCAGGGGATGGCTGGAAAGCACCGCACCAAGAACGAGCCCATTGACGCGTGGCTACTGATGCAGCTGGGCTTGTTGAAACTTGACGATACTGGGGCTCCTGAGCCTGAGCCGCCGGGTCAGAGTCAGAGTAGCGATAGCCATAGCCGTCAGGGTCGGGGGTCGCAGGGCGACCGACCCACGCCACAAGGCTGGACCAACGATGCCAAAGTAGACCCCTGGGATCATGAGTTTTGGAAGTAGTTTCTGCTGTNCGATAGCCATAGCCGTCAGGGTCGGGGGTCGCAGGGCGACCGACCCACGCCACAAGGCTGGACCAACGATGCCAAAGTAGACCCCTGGGATCATGAGTTTTGGAAGTAGTTTCTGCTGTGAGTCAGCAAGAGTCAGAATCGGTCAGCTTAATAAGAGTAAGAGTTTAAGCCTAGGTCACCGTTGCATCCCAGGGTCGGCTTTGTCACCGACCACTTTAAGTCTAGGTCCCCAGTCC